>JAKCPB010002003.1:0-224118 GCA_021442155.1 Cymbidium sinense | reverse complement strand
GATATGAGTACAGCGGTGAGTATCTTTATGGAGAAGGTGGCGACGGTCATGTTGTGGCATTACGATGGCCGAGATATCTTTGCCAAGATGGTGGTAGAGGAGGTGGAAATGGAGGCTGTTGTGCATGAGGTCTCTCATACTGAGCTCTGGTAGGCTACTTCCCTTTGTCTACTGACACTAGTACCTCTGGCTTTTTCTCGAATGCTTTTTGCGGCTTGGCTTGAATGATTGGTCATGAAAAGGTAACTATTTGGCTTCCCCTTGCAGGCTAGCCACCTTGTTGATTAGTTTCTCAAAGGTTTTGATTGTAAATCCCTTGAGCATGAAAGCAACCGGGCCATGAATATTCTTGAGAAGAATTTCTATAGCATACTGTTCTAACAGCTGTTGTTCGCATTTCATACTTAAGTTTCACCACCTGAGAATATAATCAATAAGGGACTCATTAAGATTTTGTTGTGCCACAATGAGGTAACCCACAGTTACCCTTTGTTGTGCTCCAACAAACCTCTTGATGAAGAGGTGCTCCAACTTAGCAAAAGTTTTCACTAAACTGTTGGGCAGTTCAGCGTTATGGTGAAAATTTCTTATATACTTCCATCTTCAATCTATGTGGATAAAATGAAGATAGAAATATACTTTTCATTTGGACACCACATAGATCTGTAGATGTTCTTATTAGGGTGATCGGGTATGACATTGAGGAATAGTGTACTATCTCGAATAATAGAAGTCACCATCCTACAATGGACTTAATCACCTAATAAAGACTCCTAAGGACAATTGGTCTTTGCATGTACGGAGATTCTTCCCCTACTTTACATGGAAAAGTAAAGTAGGATTTATTTTAAATCAGGTTCGTTAAGCTCCCTATGGAGGCAAGCCACCATAGTTAATTACATGTTAAAAAATGAGATTCCTTAAGAATACTCTCAATTAAGGTAAATGATCGTTGTCTCCAAATATTTCAAAGATAGGACTATCAATAAATTGGTTATTTTTGAAAGATCAAGTGGGATTAATCAAGAGGAGGGAGTTATTATCGAAACCAAGAAGAGATGAGTAGGGGATGCTCATGATACTGGGAAGCCTAGTAAGCATCCCAAACTATCCTATGATTGGGCTTTATATTTTTGAAATTGAGGAGAATTGTTTATTTGAGTTGAATTTTTATTAAAAATTTAGGGCTTACAATTTCACAAAAGATCATGGAAATGCCTAAGAGGTGAGGATTTATGCTTATAGCCCATAGGAGAGAAGCAACCTCGGATCCTAAATCTAGGGAGCTTTAGGGCCAAAGCATGACCTAAATCTAAGGCAAAAATAGGTATATGGTTTACCTCCATAAGAGAGGATAAATCACCCTACTGTTTGGACTTATAATTACCTAGGGTGGGGCCAACTCGTCTATGATTTTAAATACATGTAGGCAAGTCATATGCTTTTGCAAGATAGCTAGGTTATTATTTATTTAGAAAAGAAGCTAAATCCTTAAACTCACTCCCTAAGAGACTAGATCATGTAGGGCATGAACTCATGACTTAGTCTAATGTAAATTTTGTTAAGTTTATTTTCATTTTTGGATAATTAATTTAACACAGGCTATGGGATCCATATGCCTAATGCATGAGAACTTGGTTATGGGCCAAAATTAGTAAGAAGGAGGTGTGTTTCCACTATGGCTCTTAAAGGCCAAGCCATGTTCTTAGCAAAGGTGGAAGCCCTCCAAAAGCAAGACTGAAGCAAGATGATTTTATATGCATGATGTGAAACATATAACATCCAGCTAAGGGGTTTCTAAATCTTTTATCTTAATTTTATGTCCTAGACTTTAGGTGAGGTAATGAGTTGTTTAATTTTAATTTTTAATTGATTAATTGGATAAAAAATGTTTTTTCATAAGAGTCTAATCGCATCCAGGTCATTCAACAAAGCAAGGAAGAAACTAAGAAAAATATGTCATCTTAATGCACAAGCTAAACAAACATCAAATAATTTTATAAAGCTAGCATAAAAGAGTAAAAGGTCAATTATGGTGCATCCACAAACTGAAAAGAAATGGGTAGGCTCCCTTATACAACCCAATTATAAATGAATAATTATAATTTAGAAAGAATTCATGTTATGGGGGTCTTCACTCTTCATTCTTCATTCTTCTTTTCTTCATTATTGTTTTGCTTCTTTCCTTCCTTCCTTTTGGCTTGGTTGGGATGTAGTTGCTTCAAGGCTTCACATGGTACGTAAGACACAGTCTTATGACCAATATTCATCCTAATTCTCCCATAACATTCATTCTAAATCCTAATTGCAAAAAATTACATGAAAATGGGAAAAATAAATCTAACTAAAACCTACAAAATAGAGATTAGCTAAACACACCACATAATCCCAAGCATGTATATGAATAATTTGGACTTAACACCCCACATATGGGTAACCAAGTCTGCCTGGCCTATTTTAGATTATGCTTAGGGGTATGAGCAACTTACACAGCAAAAGCATTTATATATTTTTTATCATGGAGCCCCTTATGCATAATCCCCTACAGAAGATAATGATTAAACTAAGATCATCCTACCATTCAGTCTACGCACATACACCCTAACATTCTATCTAAAATAATACATCATAAAATAAAATATACATTAAATCATGCACCGCCCTAACATAAAGCTAGAAGTGGTGACTTAATCTAATGTGTTTGATGTAGAGCTTGTGTAGTATGTCCTAACTAGAGTTGTAATTTGCTAAGTGTAAAGGATTCAATTTATAGAAGGGTGGTTTCTCTTCAAGTGACTTAATCGGTTAAAATATTTTACTTGAAGTTTTCTTTTGTTTCATAAGGCCTACACTTAACAACTAAGTGTTATAAAGAAAAGAAAGAGAGGGAATCTCTCTGCCATCCCTACTTTAAGTCATTTCTAAAACAAGATGATTAGTGAATTTCTTTTAGTGAATATCTTATTATATATTTTAACTAATCTTAAGTTTATGCTTAGTTTAAATAAACTTATCAAATAAGAGAGACATCTCAAGATTAATTGAGATGAATTACTATCACATACACATATTCATTTACTTCTTTCCCTCATGCATATCAAGCACATGGATAAATCTTAAGCATATCTATACATGAAAATTAGATTTCTAACATACTTGAATGATGAATGCAAGGGAGTATAGTTATGATTTAAATATTCCATTTTGATTGAATCATGAATGCATCTCTTTTGTATAAAAGGGGGGTTTTCATCCATTAATTACATGCACACTTAAATGTATAAAAGCTTTAAGTGACTACACCATTGTTCTACTCGGTGTAAGGCAAGAGTCCTACTTAGGGCTAATTAAATCCTTTGACTCGAGATGTCCGACTAGTATACCACTTTGCTTAGATACATATGAGTGTAGAAATAATCATAAGGATGGAAAATCCATGCAAAAATTATATATTTGATTTATTTGATTCATGCTTTCTATTCATCAGTCATATCACACATACACTTGTATAAGAGTTATAAGTGAGTACATCGCCATTGTTCTACACTAGGAGCGTAGGACACGAGTCCTACTTGGGGCTAATTAAAGCCTCGCAACCTCGGGATGTCTAGACTAGTATACAACTTTTCTCAAATACAAATGAATGTGCAAAAAGAAACTATAAGAATAGGAAACAATGCAAACAACCATATTGGTTTGACTACATGATTTATATATATGATGTGAAATTCTTCCTAAATCCTAACATAGAGATACATATGGATATATTTAGACAAATGTTATGTTCTTTTCAAATGAACTATACATTTGTGAATCCCATATGAATCTATATAAGGTAAGGAAAGAGGACTTCACATTGCATATTCTATATTACCAACACATGCAACTTATAGGTATTTGTAATTAATATCATTCTATATATTGATTCATATATTTTTGGAACATAAATTTTGATTTAATAGTGATAATAGCCACACATATTTAATTTAAACCAACACATGCAATTTGACATAAAAGAAATCATTTCAATTTTTGTTAATTTTGAAAAGAATGCATGTATGATTACATATGACAAATAACATTTAGCATGATAGGGAAAAAAGTAAATAAAAATAAACACACAATTTCATTCATCTCACTTAATTCCTAAGTAAAATCATACTAAATAAAGCTATTTAAAACAAACCAAAGTTCTTTTAAGGATATTTTATCTTTATGTTTGATTTGAGTTAAGTAAAATGAGAGAGGTTTGCTGGTCCTAATCCCAATCCCCATGTGTAAGTTAATTTTGGTTTAATATGAAGATAATTAAGTTGATTTTATGGTTTAGTTAGGTTAAGGTATGAATTAAATGAATTAATTAAACCTTACCTATATCACCTTAAGTTAATTGATTAAACAATTATGAGCTAATATGATATGCAACCATATGAAAATAAATTTGTAATGTTCTTAAGAAATGAAAGGGGCCTAATGCAATTAACATAAATGATTAATTAATTAAGCTTAAGGAGCTCATCTAATTACTCTTATGGTTTTCTCACACATGTGAGCTAACCATAATTTTATTATCTCTTACTTTGGGTTATTGAACACCCAAAGAGCTACCCAAGATTCGATTAAAGAAATAGATTCAATGGATTAATTAAGTTCATTAATTAGTTAATTAAATTTGAATTAGCCTTAGCCAACTAAAGTGAGATGGGCTTAGAGAAAGAGACAAAGAAGAGAGCCTATGTCTCAATCCCTAAAACCTTTCGATTAATTGATTAAGGTTCATATATGATTTGGGTTTTGATTAATTTTATTGATTAATTAATTAAGAGGTGTCAATTAATTATTTAAGAGGGATTAGAGAAGACTTAAAGGAAAGATTGGAAGACGGAGTCCCAACCCATTTTCCTAGACTTCATCATCATTAGAGGTTAACAAGTTTGATTGATTGACTAATTTACTATTCATTTACTTAATTATCACTAATTACATTAAGAAGGTCATTAAGACTTAATCCATTGATTTATCTAATTAAGCAAAAAATAAAATCTCAGAAAATAGGGGAGGTAGAAGTCATCCCCAAAAATATACACAAAAAGTATGAGATTAATTGGATGGCTAATTAAGGAGTAATTAGGCTAATTATATTTTCAATTAAACCTTAATTAAGCCAAATTCATGATTCAAAATTAATTAATAATAATTTTCTAGATTTTATTCTGAAATATCTTTAAAACGAACCTGAGTTTATATTTATTTGTATTTTTTTACAATTAGTTATGAATTTAAGAAGTTTCTGTTGATTTAAGTGATTTTTATGAAGTCTGTTAATTTATTTTATTAAAATAAATTATTTGAAACTCAAAATTCAGTGTCTTCTAATCTAAAGGTCCTTTTGACTTGAAATTTTTATGATAGGTGTATTTTAACTTCAATTTTAATCTCTCGAAATTTCAACTTAAACTCACATGTATTTTTGGTTTAATTAATAAAATTTTATTTTTATTAAAACTCGAATTAAGCTTAAAATATTCAGTAAAATTTGAGGATTTTGGGTTTGTTTGACTCTTCTCGAAAAGAAAAATCCAACGAGCCCTTGTTTGTAATTTTTTGTTTAGTATTTTATTTTCTATCAAATTTTGAAGTTTCTGGTGATTTAAATAATTTTTGAAATAAAAAAATCGAAATTTCCACAGCGCAATTGACCTGCAGTCGACATGGACGTGTGCAATTGGATGCATGGTGCAGCGTCAGCATTCGAGTGGGAAACTGCGTCAGCACGAGATCACGACGCGTAGTTTGCTCTGAACCTTCCGATCACATATCGGATGGTCCAAAATGCATACGTAGATTTGAAAATCGGGTTTACGATCCGGTCTAATCGTGAATAGCGGGGATCGGGATTCTGTATAGTCGTGAATGAAAAGCGACTAGATTTTGAAAAAAAAAAAAAGAAATCTAAGTGAAATTTTATCCAAATGGACTCGTTTTAATGTTGATTCATACCGAAAAACTTCTATTTTCTAATTGGGATGATATAAAATAAAAATGCAGGAATATCTAAGGTAAATTCCTAAAATTGCTCAAAAAATTATCACAAATGAGGGATCATAAGGCCGGCTATGATTTTTGAAAGTTACCTCACCCAGGATGATTTACGACGGTGGTGATGATCTGAGCATGCTATTGAGTGGGGAAGAGGCCTTGGAATGAGCTTGGATCTTTGCCTTCACGTCATAACAAAGTTTTCACTGGTAATCACCATTTTCTTGCAAATCCACATAGTTTTGGTGTACTTCTCTCAAAATAAAGTGGGGATGATTGCTAATGGGTTTTAGGAACTCTAGGGAGGAAAATGAGGAGAATGTGTTGATTTCTTCATCTTCTAATGCCTTGGTTTGAAAAGTGGCCGAAAATCCCTCTTTTTTCTTGAATTTTTGGATCCAAAGTATTGTCATTTGGCTTGGGGTGATTGAGAATGGAAGAGAATCATCCTATGTGGCTCATTTTGATTGGCTAAGGCATGGAAAGTGGCTACCATGAAGGACAAATGGGTGTCCTAGCAAAGGCGAGGTGAGAGTCCTTCATGCTAAGTGTTCCAATGGGAGAGATGAGGTGATTTTATCTTATCATGAGTCATGGCTGCCCGAAGCACTCCTTGGATCAAAAAATTAGTGTCCTTGGTGCCTATGTGGACTAATAGATGAGTGTCTAGTGGCCAAGGAAGAGAAATGACCACTTGAGCCTAATGGGATGCCCTTGACCCAAAGGCAAAGTGGTTATTTTACATTGAATTTGATTTGAATACATTTGGAATGAGTTAAAAGTAAGTTGGACCAAATTTTATGTCATTTGAAGTTCATTTGGTTTAATTTGGGTCAATTTGACCCATTTGGGTCAAATTGGCTCAAAAGCAGTTAGGTTGACCAATTTGTCAAATTGGATCAAACTAAGAGTTAGTAAAGTTCAAATGACCATTTGGGTTACATTGGTTTAATTGGTTTTATCAATTTGGTTTAATTTGGATTTTGGCAAATTTGATCCTTAAGGTTAAATTTGGGCAAAGTTGATCAATTTTTGACCCAATTGACCAAATTAACTTGAATCATGCTTTATTTGAGTTTGGTTGATCATTTGGAATATATTGTAGGCTTTGGTTAAGTTCAATTTAGAATTTATTATGTTTTAGGTTGATTTGAACCTTAAGGTTAAATTGGGCTAAGTTGGGTTAGGTTGACTAATTAGTCAAATTGGGTTTAATTGAGGCTTTGGTCAAGTTCAATAATCAATTTGGAGTGAACTTGAGCCATTGGTTGCATTCAATTTGGTTTAGATTGCAATTTTAGTTTGGTTTGGCTCATATGGGTTAAGTGTTGACTTGGTGAAACCTAGGTTTGACTTGGTCAAAACCTAGGTTTGACTTGGTTTGACCTAATTTGGGTGATTGATCATCCTAGGATGATTATTGCTCACAATGTGAGGCTTACATGGGCTTAGTTCAATCTAATTTGGGTTGGATTAGAATTTAGCTCAAAAGGGTGCTTTAGGTCACTTTGGGTCTAGTGAGCCTAAGTGGGTCAATTGGCTTGATCAAAGCTTGATTGAAGTTTGGTTGAACTCACATATAGACTTGTGATTGAAATATTAATCCATTTGCAAGTGATTTGGAGTCAAATGGGTTTTGATTCATTTGACAATTTAAAGTCGAAAGGGTGAATATGGGTTTGGCATGGGTTAGCTTGATTTTGATTCGATGATTGAAATTTGTGTTTATAATTGGTTTGTGATTGAAGGGTTGATTGAATCATGAAGAAAATCCAAGGGTTTGGATTGATTTAAGTTTGATTTGGTTAAGTTCAAGACTTTGACTTGAAAAGGCACAAGTTCGATTTTGGTTTGATTTGGATTTGGGTTTTGAATTGGTTTTGATTATTTGAATTCATATTTCATTTATATTTATGAATATAAATGATAATATAAATGGGTTATGAGAAAATCATTTGAATTTAGAGTGATTTGGAATTGGAATTTGGGCTAAGTCCATATGATCAAATCAAAGGGTTTAGGAAATATTTTAGGATTTGAATTCAATCATTTGATTTGGAATTGATTGATGATTTAGATTTGAAATAGATTTGAATCTGTTTGAATTTGGAATTGATTTGAATTTGGAATTGAAATTGAATTTGGAATTTATTTGAATTTGAAGTTGATTTGAATTTGAGGTTGATTTGAATTTGAAGTTGATTTGAATTTGAGATTGATTTGAATTTGAAGTTGATTTGAATCTGAAGTTGATTTGAATTTGAAGTTGACTTGAGATAAGGAAGTAAGGATTTGGTTCAAGATAAAGGATAAGCAAGTTTTCCTTATACCCCCAAAGGCATAACCATCCTTGTGGCTAACTCTTCTAAGTCTCTAGGGTTAGGTTAAGTGTTCACCTAATCACTAGAAGTGTCTTAAGACTAAGGAACTCTTAATATCTAGAGGAGTCCTTATGCCTAGGATGAAGAAGTTGAAAGCTCACTCCGAAAGTGAGGTCAACAAGCGTACCAATCAAATGCAATCCCTGACAGACTACTAACAAAGAGTCGAAGAGAAGTGCATCATTGCCTCTAGCATTGCAACAACCAGCTATAAAGTACACTATATGCTGTCGAGGGTTTCCACTATCATCAAAGATCTTAAAGGATGGTGGAACAAAACCCTTGGGATATTGGACTACATCGAATTCCTCCGGGTAGGGTCTACCCTCGAACAAATAGACCACCGCTTGCATCAATGCCTCCCTCACTTGCTATTCCACCATATGCTTTATATCTCTTTCAGGCATGGAGGTACTATCTGTGACCTTCCTATATAGGCTGCCACTATCCTGGTCCACGGGAGATGTACTCTTGGGCGATCTAGAACATGCAACAATCTAGAGTGGTCGGCCTCAGAGTAGACTGTCTTGATGGAGCTGGCCTTGAAGTGCTTGGGGCTGCTAACAAATCTTCAACTCTTTTTTCATCTTACTAATATGTTCATCTCTATATCTCGATTCTTTGAAGGTGTTGGGTTTAGTGAGCTATGTCTTCTTCCTCAACTACAACACCCTCCTGGCTATGTTGATCCCTAAGGAGGGAACCCCTAGTGTCAACCATATGGACTTCTGCTGAGTCCTCTAAGAGATCATCCTCATCTAAATCAAAACTAATCCTAGCATCCTCCTCATCGTGATCACCCCAGTCATAAGTCGGCGAGGATCTCATCTAAAGAGCGGTCTAATCGTGCAGGGATAAACACTCACTGGTAACTGATAGTGGGGCTATGCTCACTGACAGAAATACATTGGCCATTTCTTACTGCTACAATACTATCTCTAGGAGGACTGTGCTCACTAACAAGTATATGTTGATCACTAACCACTAGTTGAACATTGACTGTGGGAGGATCCACTGTCATGGACACTACATTTATATCCGCCCCCTATCACTAATATTGCAAGTGGAGATTGCAAAAGTTGTAGCTGTTGTGATGAGTGACTTAACCACAACGACCTTAGGGTATTCCTTCTTCTTTGTAGGCGGGGAGGTTGAATAGGAGAGCTTTCAATCAGTAGAGTAGATGGAGTGGGATCCTTGGGCCATAGCCGGATCACCAATGGTGCTCTCCCCCGATGGGGGCTTTTGGATCTTAGTTGGAATGGGAGATGTTGTGAGCTGGATAGGCGATGGTGGCGGTGAGTGGAGCAGTGCATAGGAAGCACTGATTTCCTCTCACTTGTGGGCCTACTCCTCTTATAATGAGTTGCAGTACGATGTTGTATGAATGATCGGCCCTAGTAGGGCAACGATCAGGAAAGTCCATCGAGCGAGGTCGCGCACGGAAAATCTCCATCTCCCTCTGCACATGCGATGCACAGCCTCCAAGGTTCTCTCCCTCTGGATATGACTTCTAACTCTCCTAAGGATGACTGATCTCATATCAAAAATTGTACCGACTCTGAGCATCCGTAGGCTTGGCCAACCTAGCGTAAGACTGTCCTAAGCTCGGTGTAGGGCTTCCTGTGCTCCCTAGCCATTATACTAAAATTTATTGGTAGTGGAGGTAGTGCAGCAATCCTCTTGTAGTCCTCTCCATCTGGGACTGAGAGGGGGTGGAACTTACTACCACTCAAAAAGTGGAGAGGTCTCACAAGGAGATCCCTCCTCAGCCACATGGGAAGAGGCGTCCATCTCTCTCTACCCTCTTATGATGCCGCTTGACCTTTCGGTTCTTATTGCGACATTTCGTACGTGTAGGTATGGCAGAGTGAGAGCTAGTGCCCACTTCAAACGTGGAGGAGACTATCTTAGAAGCCAAGACAACCTTCTCCTTTGGGATGCCCAAAGAGGGGGTAGTATCCCTTGCTAGAGCTGTAATATGAGTAACTAACTGACCCTGAGCTGGAACAAGTGGTACAAAAACTAACACTAATGGGGTAGTAGGAACAACAGTGGCCTTCCTCTTTAGTGGAGGAAACTCATAATCATATGGCATATCAAATCAGATAAGTGGCGTCTACCCTACCACCTCCTCCTTGCTAACTATAGTGAGGGATGTCCCCTCGCAAGAAATCCTCACCCCATCAATACCATGGCCAAAGTACATGACCTCGGTGGAGCCAATAATAGAGAGACTAGTTAGATCTAGGGCTAAGTTTAGACTAGTGGAGAAGGAAAATATGAACTTGTTGGGAGCCATGGATGTTGTACTAACTGAGGGCTAGAAGAACTAACTGCACTGAAATCTACATTGTTGAAATATAGCTGAGTCAGACACTTGCCTTGATATTTACCTTCAATCATTAATCTTAAGATTTGATTTGGAATTTGATCCCACACTTAACAATCTTAAGGATGTTAAGTGTGGTTCATTGAAAGTTTGGAGAGATTTTGGAAGAGAGACTTTTGCCATCGATTTTGACTTAAAACCCACATCAAAATTTGAGTATGTTGAATAGGGTTCAAATATTTGGAGAGACCCTTTAGAGATATGTATGTTTTGTTTGGGAAAGTATTTACTTAGCAAATTTAGGTATGCTAAAGTAAGGGTTTTTAATTTGTATGTTTGAAAGTTTTGTGTGAGAATATCTTTTCTTGTGAAATTTAGTGTGTGATATAGGATTAAATTTTTCAAATGGGGCTTCTTACTTAACAAATTTGGTGTGTTAAGTAGATGCCAATTATGTTTGATATGATTTTGGTTTGAAAATGAAGCTCTTACTCAACAAATTTGGCATGTTAAGTAGGAGTCACTTGTGTTTGTGCCTTGAAAGTGAGACTATCACTTAACAAATGTGGTATGTTAAGTGAAAGTCAAATTTTTAATTTTGAAAATAAAACTTTTACTTAACAAATTTGGTATGTTAAGTGAAAGTCAAATGTGTTTATGATTTTGAAAATGAAACTCCCACTTAACAAATTTGGTATGTTAAAGTGAAAGTCAAATATGTTTATGAGTTTGAAAATGAAACTCTCACTTAGCAAATTTGGTATCTTAAGTGAAAGTCAAATGTGTTATGATTTTTGAAAATGAAACTCTCACTTAACAAATTTGGTATGTTAAGTGAAAGTAAAATGTGTTTATGATTTTGAAAATGAAATTGTCACTTAACAAATTTGGTATGTTAAGTGAAAGTCAAATGTGTTTATGATTTTGAAAATGAAACTCTCACTTAATAAATTTGGTATGTTAAGTGAAAGTCAAATGTGATTATGATTTTTGAAAATGAAACTCTCACTTAAAAATTTTGTTATGTTAAGCGAAAGTCAAATGTGTTTATGATTTTGAAAATGAAACTCTTACTTAACAAATTTGGTATGTTAAGTGAAAGTCAAATGCATTTATAATTTTGAAAATGAAACTCTCACTTAACAAATTTGGTATGTTATGAAAGTCAAATGTGTTTATGATTTTGAAAATGAAACTCTCACTTAACAAATTTGGTGTGTTAAGTGAAAGTCAAATGTGTTTATGATTTTTTTGAAAATGAAACTCTCACTTAACAAATTTGGTATGTTAAGTGAAAGTCAAATGTGTTTATGATTTTGAAAATGAAACTCTCACTTAAAAATTTAGTATGTTAAGTGAAAGTCAAATGTGTTTATAATTTTTAAAAGAAAAGAACTTATTTAACAAACTTAGGTATGTTAAATGGAGTTTAATTTGTTCTATGATTTTCAAAAAAAGGGGGTTCTCATTTGACGTACTTTGACATGTCAAATGAGATCCAAATATGTCTTGAAGTCCAACACTTTGGCAAGAAGGAATTCTATCAAACAAATGTAAATGGTGTCAAATAGAATTCAATTTTCTTTACCTTCTCCAAGGGAAGGGGAACTCCCATTTAACAAATTTGGGTATATCAAGTGGGGGTTCAAATATGTCTTGACTTCTCTTTTGTGTGTGTATGATTTATTGCTTTTCAAAAAGGAAGAAAACTTCAACTCTAGCACATGTGAAGTATACATGGAGTTATAATTTTATATCATGATTTTATTCAAAAATAGAATCTCCATCCAACAAATTTGAGTGTGTGGGATGGGGATAACTATTTCCAAAGAAAATGTGCTATTGAAAAAGACATTAAAAATGGTTGATTTTGATTTTGAAAAGAACCTCCATGTAATAATCATAGAATTTGTTAAACGAAGTTTGGTTATATGAGTTTTGTGCCTTTTTAAAAATTTCTTACAAATTTTTGTGTAAAGATCTCTTATTATGTGGATTTTAAAAAAGTGCTTTTGGAAAGACATGTTATTTTGCAGAGGGGTTTTATTTTTTATTGTTCATGGGATGAACCTTGCCTTACCATCAGGATGGCAAGGAGGTTCTTAATTTTGGTCATCTTCTTTATTTGATTAATTTTAATTTTCACCTATTGGGGGAATCCAATAGGGATTTTAAGACCTACATGGAGTGAGGTCCTAAAACCTAAAAGATGCTAACGAGCTTTGCTTAAGGATGAAATCAGCTAAGTGCCAACAGAAAGAATGATGGTCTTGGGCCTATATAAAATATAAGTCTACTATCGATGTTTGGAGACAATAATTGTATACTAAAAATGGAGAGAGGAACCATCCCCAGCGGAGTCGCCAGAAAATCCTGTGGTTTTTATTTTTGGATTTGGGACACCACATAGATCTTAGGGGATACTTATTGAAGTGATCGGGGATGACATTAAGGAATGATGCACTATCTCAAAAGATAGAAATCACCACTCTATAATGGACCTAATCACCTAAAAGGACTCCTAAGGCATGATGGGTCTTCGAATATACCATAGATCTTTCCCCTACTTTACATAAAAAAGTAAAGTATGGTTTATTTTAAGATGGGTTCGTTAAGTTTTCTATGGAGGCCCCCCATAGTTAATCACATCCTAAGGAATAAAATCCCTTAGGAATACTCTCGATCAAAGTAGGAATTAAAGTCTCTAAAGATTTCAAGGCTAAGACTATCAAAGGATTGACTATTTTAGAAAATCAATTGGGATAGATCAAGAAGAAGATTATTTTTGGAATCTAAAGGGAGAAAGTAGGAAATGCTCATGATACTAGGAAGCCTAGTGAGTATTCCAATCTATCCTATAATTGGGCTTAATATATTTAAGATTGAAGATATTTATCTATTTGAGTTAAAATTTTATTAAATTGCTAGGGCTTATAATCCATCAACACAAGATTGTGGAAATACCTAAGAGGTGAGGATTTATGCTTGTAGCCCGAAGGAAATAGCTACCTTGGATCCTAAGTTAGGGAGCTTTGGTACAAACCACAAGCACATCCTAAATCTAAGCTAAAGGTGGACATAATAGTTTACCTCCATAAGAGAGGATAGACAGTCTGACTGTTGGACTAACAACTGCCTAGAGTGGCCACCATCTAACTCCTTCTACACATTAAATCCATGTATGCAAGTCTTATGTTTTGCAAGATGGCTAGGCTATTGTTTATTTAGAAAGGAGACTAAGTCCTAAACTCATTCCCTAAGAGACTAGAGCATGAGGGGTATGAATTAATGATTTAATCTAATATAATTTTTATCAAAATTATTTGATTCTTTTGGACTCTTTGTGTTTGACACAGGCTATGAGAGTTTATATGCCTAAATGCATGAGAGCTTGATTATAGGCCAAATCAAAAGAGAATGGGGTGTTCTTCCATCAAAGGCTCTCACATGTTAAGCCTTTATTGTCTAGCACTGATGGAAGCTTCTTCTTAATAAGAGTGGAAGAATATGACATGCATGATGTTATACATACAATCATCTAGCTAAGGGGTTGTTAAATATTTTGTTATCTTGATTTAATTCCTAGGCTTTTATGTGAGGTTATGAATTATTCTAAGAAATTTAATTATGAGTTGTTAATTGGGTAGAAAAATTAATTTCATCCTAAGAGCCTACTATGTCTAGGTCACACATTCAAACATCGAACATGAAGAAACTAGGAAAAGCATGCAATTCTAGTGTGCAATCTAAACACAACATCAAAAAATTTTATAGACTATCATAAAGAATAAAAGGCCGGTGTGTGTTCTACCGTACACCCGAAAGATAAAAAAAAAAGATGGGTAGCTCTACCCTTATACAACCATTACAAAAAATAATACATGTTATGGGGGTCTTCTTTCTTCATTTTTTCTTCTCTTCCTTCTAATTTAATTTGCTCCAAAGGCATCACAGGCACCCTAAGGACGCCATGGCACTCATCCTAATCTCCCATAATACTAATCCTAATTTCTAATGTGAAATTATATTAAAAATAAAATTAAATCTAAATACACGAAAATAAATGTTAGCTAAACACACCATACAACACAAGAAATTATATGAATAATTTGGTCTTAGCACCCCATATATGGGTAACTAAGTCCACCTGTCCTAACATGGGTTATACTCAAGGGCTAAGCAACCTACACAGCGAAAGCATTTATATTTTTATTACTGACAAGACCCAGAAAATATGATTAAAATTTAATAACAACCTAACATCTAGTCTACGAGGCATACACCCTAACATCCAGTCTAAAATATTACATCATAAAATAAAAATTCCATCACATATACACCACCCTAACTTAGCACTAGTAGTGGTGACTTAGTATTCTAATGTGTGTGCTTAAGGCTTGTGTGGTATGTCTTAATTAAGCATTAATGTTGAAGTTTTCTAAGTGTAAAAGAATTCAATTTAATATGGAATGTTGGTTTCACTTTAAGTTGTATAGTTGATCTTGTGAGTTTTAATTTATAATTTATTTGGTTCCATAAGACCCTACACTTAACATCTAAGTGTTGCAAAGAGAAGAAGGAAAGGGGTTCATCCCTACCTTAAGCCATTTTAAGGTGAGTTAATTAGCTTAGTTCTCTTTAATGAATGACTTATTATGTGTTTTAATTAACCCTAAGTTTAGGTTCATTATAAAACCATATTCAATAACAATGGCATCTTAAGATTAATTAGATGGATTATTATCACATAACACACACCCATTCATTTCTTTCCATCATGTATATCATGTACATGAATAATCCTAAGAATATCTATACATGCAATATAAATCTGAGCACACTTTGATGATGAATGTAAAAAAGTGTATTTGGAGATTTAAATATTTCATTTTTTTATTGAATTATGAATGTGTGTCTTTATTATGTAGAAAAGAGAGACTTTTCATCTATTATCTAAATGCACATTTATATGTATACAAGTTTTAAGTGAGTATAGCACCATTATTTTCTACGGGGAGCAAGACCTACTTAGGGTCACTTAAATCCCTAGGAGATGTCAGACTAATATACCTCTTAGATACATGTAAATTTATGAATGACTATAAGGATCGAAAAATCCATGCAAAAGGTTGTACTTGATTTATGATTCTTTATTCATTGGTCACATCATGCATGCATATGTATTAGAATTTTAAGTGAGTACGGTGCCATTATTTTCTACACTGGGGGCGTAAGGTACAAGACCTACTTAGGACTACTTAAAGCATTGCAGTCTCAGGATGTCCAAACTAATATACCACTTTGTCAAATACATATGAGCACAAAAGAAACACATGAATAGGGAATCATGCAAGAAATTATGTTTGATTTGGTTGTATGATTTACATATGTGATATGAAATTCTTCCTAATTCTTAACATGGAGATGCATAGGAATAGATTTAGGCAAATCATTTTCTTTTGAAATGAACTATACACTTGCAAGTCCTATGTGAATCCATGTAAGATAAGGAAAGAGGAATTTATGCTACATATCTTATATTATCAACACATGGAAGCTTATAGTATTGACATCACTTCATTTATAATAATTGATTCATAGATTTTGAAAATAGTTTTGGTTTAATAGTGATAATAGTCATTCATAATCCTAATTTAAGTTAACACATGTAATTTGACATAAAATAAAATATTTTTGTTTAATTAATTTTAAAAGAAATGAATGCATGATTACACATGGCAAGTAATATGTAACATGATTGGAAAGAAATAAAGGAACATAGGCACATGATCTCATTCATTCCAACTAATTCCTAAGGACAATCATACTAAATAAAGTCATTTAAACTAAACCAAAATTCTTTAATATCATTTTAATTTTAGGTTTGATTTGGTTTAAGGAATGTACAAGAGATTTACTAATCCTAACCCCATTCCCCATGTTCGTGATTTAATTTGGTTTAATAAGAAATAATTAAGTGAATTTTATGAATTAATTAAGTTGGGTTCTTAATTAAATCAATTAGTTACCCTTTCCTATGCTTCTTTAATTTGATTAACCACTTATAAGCCATAAATGACATGAACATCTGAGGAAACAAAATTGCAATGCTCTTAAAGAACCTAATGTAATTGGCTCATAATTAAGGATTAATTAAGTTAAAGAATCTCATTAAGTACTTTTATGATTCTCCCATACTTATGGGTTAATCATATTTTTCTGAAAGGGTCTTTATGTTGTTAAACACATAAAGAGGAACCCTTAATTTGATTGTTTGTATTTTTAGGTTTGATTTGATTTGATTTATTTGAATGATTCAGTTGAATTGCTTTGATTTGATTAGTGTTTATTACATTTGTTTTGTATTTGTTTACCTTCATGTAATTTGATTGATTAATTTTTAATTAGATGTTTTGATTCAATTAAATCTTGATAGTTTAATATCCTTTTAAATTAATATCTAATTCTTTTTTTATTATAGTTATGTGATTTAATTTTATGTTTATTTGATTTAATCATGGCTCATTTATTGGTAGTTTGATTGGATTAGATTAATTGAGATTTATTTTGATTTTAATTAAGTTTGATTCTTTGTAATTAGAATTTTATTTTTAATCTCATCCATTTGTCATGTTTATCAAAGTTTGGTTTGTATTTTGATTTTATGCATTGGACAGTTAATTAGTTTATCTCACTTAAGTAGGTTGAATGAGATTTATTTTGATTACATATTAAATTGATGAGAGTCTTTCTTTATTTAATTTAATTTGATGTGATTTGCTTTATTAATCTATAGGTTTGCTTAGGTTCAATGTGATTATATAATTAGTTTAATTAAGAAGTGTGTTTAGGTTAATTATTAAATTAAATAAGGATTTGTTTAATTTTAAATTTAGTTTCATATTTATTTAGGTTGATGATGTAATTAATGACTTAATGATTTAGGTTTAATTTAGGATTTGGTTGGCATTTAATTTCATTTTAATTATGTTCAAATTTATGTTTGATTATGCTTAAGTTTAATATGATTAATTTGATTAACTTAATTAGCTTATTTAAGAAGTGTGATCAATTATTAAATTAAACAAAGATTTCTTTAATTTTTAATTTGATATCAAATTTATTTAGATTAATGATGTAATTAATTATTTAATGATTTAAGTTTAAATTAGGATTTGATTGGCATTTAATTGCATTTTATGTTTGATCAAGCTTAATTTTAATATGACTATTTTGAATAACTTAATTAGTTTATTTAAGAGGTGTGATCAAATTTGTTAAGTGTTTGATTTGAATTAATTTTAATGTGATTTATAAGTTAATTTGGTTCATTAAGATGATGGATTAATTCATTAAGTTTGCATTAATTAAATATTTCATTAATTAAGTTTGATTAAGGGTAATTAAATTTTAAATCATTGGATTAATTAAATGTTTGTTTAAGTAGATATTAATGACTTAATTACCCATATATAACTTATTTGATTTGATAGTTTTAATTAAGCATTTACTTAAATTTTATTGATTAAAGGGTTATTATTGTTATTATCATTTGATTAGATTAAGTGATTTAATTATTTATTTTTATTTCAATTAAACTTGATTATTCATAATCATAGTTAGGTTTTATTTTCTTCATTTATTAGGTTCATTAAATTTCATTAATGTTTGATTTAGTTGTTAGGTTTATGTATTAATGGCTAATTAATCATCTTATTCCAAACGGATTGATTTTAAATGTGATTTAATCATATCTTAATTAAGTTTACTTTAGCTTTATTTTGTTTAATTTGACTAATATCAAATAATTATGTTGAATTGGTTTATTAATCAATTTGATTTTTATTTTACTTAATGATTAATTAATATTTAATTTATTTTAATTTGTTAAGTAGTTTCATATGATTAAGATTCAATGCTTGTAGATTTCACAAGATCAGTTTAGTTTTATATCAAAGTTTCATTGATTTATTCAATTATGAGTTTGATTTAAATATCTCATCATTTAACTAAATTTTATTAACTCAATTAGGTTTAGTTAATTTTAATTTTATTTGAGTGATATATGATATTTTTTCGCTTTAAAGTTTGATTACCAATCATTTGGGTATTATATCATTTCTCATTTTGATATGATATTTAAATTATTTTTTAGGCTATATTTTAATTAATTCCTTAATGGATTAAAGTTTAATCCTAAGTATTAATTTAGGGTTAATTAGGCTTTAAAAATCACATTATTTTCTTAAGGGTCTTAGATGTTAACTAAGTGATTTAAGTTATTTTAAAGATTTTAATATAATTTTTTTGGATTTTATTTGGTTTGTTCTATTAAAATGGACAATCTGAACTTCAAAATTTAATTCATCCCAATCCAAAAGTCCTTTTCACTTACGATTTTTATGGTAGGTGTGTATTAACTCTTATTTCAATCTCTGAAAATTTTAATTCAATTAGACTTGTACTTTTAGAGTAATTAATTAAATTTAGTTTTCACTAAACCTTAAATTAAGCTCAAACCACTTCTTGGATTTATAGATTTTTGGCTCATTGGATCCCACTCAAAAGACATCCAACGCGCTTTTATTTGTAGTTTTTTGCTAAGTATTTTATTTTTTTTATGAATTTTAAAGTTTGGCACTTAAATAATTTTAAAATCGAAAATAGGTGATTTTTCCACTTAACCCGGTCGGCGTGTGGACGCTGCCGGCTGCGCCACGTGGCACCGCATGATTGGGCATCTTGCTGGCGGTGCGTGTGCGCGTGATTGGCCCGCAGCCACATTAGTCAAATGAGAGAAAGGGATGGGACGCCGAAGTAGATACGATGTCGTCGCGGATCGGATGATCGGATCGATCTGCGTGATCTGGATAGCACGATCTGCAGATTCGAACCGCGTGATCTGTGGATTCAAACTGCGCGATCTGAGCCGTCTGATCCCCGAATGGTGGGATCGGACAATGGTTTCTTTTACGGAGAAAGTGGCGTAACGTTGATCGGACGGGATTTTCATAATTTTGAACCAAATTTCATCCGATTTGGCTCATTTTTGCGATGATTTTCACCGAAAAATATCTCGATTCATATTAGAACTAAATATAATAAAAAATGCAGGCCTTATCTAAGGAAATTCTTAAAAAATATGCAATAATTGACATAAATAAAAGTTGCTAAGGCCGGCTAAAGTTTGCCAAAATTATCTCTGCAGGGATAGTTTTCGGTGGTGGTGAAGATCCGAGCGAGCTCCTAGGTGCAAGGGGAAGCTTTGGAATGAGTGTAGCCTTTGCCTTCACTTTAGAATGATGTATTTTTCAATCGTCATCACTTCATCACCAAAATTAACCTAGTTTTGATGTTTTTAGCTTAAGAAATGTGGGGAAGTGATTGTTGATGGATTTAGGGGTTTCAAGAGGGTCTCTAGTGCCAAAATCATATCTCTTTACTATCTCTATTCTCCTCTTTTAATGGTGGCCGAAATTTGAATAAATGTGATGGGAAGGTGGTTGTGATGGATGATGGCTTTGAGGACTTTGGATTTAGCTCCCAAAGTCTTCACTTCAAGGATCACTCCATTGAATGCAAGTGTTGGGAGAAGTTGAATGCATGTGATGGGGAGAATTAAATGAGGTTGGGAGAAATCCTATGTGGGAGGATCCATGAGGGATTTATTTAGGTTGTGTTGATTTTGGCTGATCCCAAATGGGTTTGTGGGTTTGATCAACCCCAATGGGTCATGGCTTGGTTTCAAGGATTTGACTCAATTTGGGTCATATGGATTGGTCATGGGTTAGGTTGATCAATTGGTCAAATTGGGTCAAACCAAAGCTTAGGTTAGGTTCAAATGATTATTTGAAGAGTTTTGGTATGATCAATTTGATGTAATTTGGCTTAGAATTGATTTTGGCTCATTTGAGTCAAATGTCAAATGGTCAAGTTGACCAATTTGACCAAAATTAACAATTAGCTTGGTTATGGGTTGATTCATGTTCAATTGGCTAATTGAAGATGAATGTGGTCTTTGGTTTGAATCAATTTGGGTTTAATTTGATTTGCTAAATTGATCCTTTAGGCCAATTTGGGCAATGGCTCAATTGAGCTCGATTGATCAAATTGGGTTCAACTATGGATTTAGTTAAGTTCAATAATAAATTTGGATTGAACTTGAGCCATTGGTTGTAATCAATTTGGGTTAGATCATGATTTGGCCCAATTTGGCCATTTAGGCCGATTTGGGTCAACTTAGATCGAATGGCCAATTGGGCTTGGTTTGGCTCAATTGGTGGGCAAGTCATATTTAAATACTAATTTTGGGTTGATTCAAATCATTGTTTCAATCAATTCGATGTAAGATGATTTTTGGCTAGTTTTGGTTCATTTGGGCTAAGAGTTGACTTAGTCAAATGATTAAGTTGACTTGGTTTGACCCAATTGATTGTAATTAATCATCCTAGGGTGATCAACAATCATGGTGGAAGGTTTTTGTGAGCTTGATTCAATCCAATTTAGTTGGATTGAAAGTTGGCTCAAATGGGTCCTTTAGGTCACTTTAGGTCAAGTGGACCTAAGTGGGTCAATAGGTTTGGTTTTGGTTTGATTGAGTTTAGTTGAATTTATATATGAGCCTTATATTGAAATATAAATTCAACAGCAATCAATTTGGAGTCTAGGGGATTTTTGGCTCATTTAAAATTTTCAAGTCAAAATGGCTAGGTTGGGTTTAACTCGGGTTGGCTTCGATTTGATTTGATGATTGTATGTTTCATTTATATTTGGATATACAATTGAATGAATGATTGATTCAAGAGAAAATCCATTGGTTTTGTCTTGATTTGGATAAAATTTGGCTAAGTCCAAAGAATTGGCCTAAAGGGCTTAGATTGGGTTTGGATTTGATTTTAGATGTAGTTTTGGTCATTTGGATTTATATTTCATTTATATTTATGAATATAAATAAAGATCTAAATGATTCATGATAAAATCACTTGAGTTTTGAATGATTTGGAAGAAAATTTGACCAAGTCTATGGATGTAGGTCAAAAAGGCTTAGAGGGCAATCAATTTAGTTTGATTCATTTTGGGCGTTGGAGATTTCATTTCTATTTATGAATATGAATGAAGGAATAATTAATTTATAAAGAAATCGATTGAGTTTGATTTGATCTAAAGGAGGTTTGGCTAAGCTTATGAAGGTGGTTCATATGGTTTAGGAAGAGTCTTCGGATTTGATTTATTTTGGGCTTCAATCATTTGGAATCAAATTTTGGATATCGATTTAGAATTTGGATTTGAATTTGAGGTTCAGTTTGAGATTTAAATCTGGGTTTGATTTGAGAAAGTGCATATGGATTGGGTTTAGGCTATAGGATAGGTGATTTTCTTAAGCCCTAAGGCATGGCCTAATCCTATGATTAACCCTTCTAAGTCTCTAGGCTTAGGTTAAGTGTTTGCCTAATCACTAGAAGTGTCTTATGACTAAAGAACTCTTACTATCTAGAAGAGTCCTAAGTCTAAGAAGAGGAGGTTGAGAGCTCACTCTAAAAGTGATGTCAACAGATACTAGACCACGAGTGGTATGAGTAACGAACTAATCTAATGCAAAAATCTTTTCATGCTTTATTCCATTTTAGACACTTCATTTGGACAAAGACTTTAAGATTTTAATGCCTACATGTATGATGAAATAATATTGTTAGCTAAATTAGTGAGGAAGGGTGTTTTCCAACACAAGGGATGCCACAGTCAAGCATTCTCCGTACAAAGATGAAAATCCCTATTTTCAAGAGCGAAATAATATGATACACATGATGTGAAACATTCAACCATTCAAATAAGGGGTTACTAAATCTTTTAATTATCTTAATTTACATCCTAGGTTTTATGGTGAGGTTATGGGTTGTAGAAAAGTTAGTTGTGATTGGTTACTTGGGTAGAAAATTTATTTTACCCTAAGAGCATAATCGCATCCGACATTAAAACATCAATCATAAGAAACTATGAAAAGCATATCATTTCTAATGCAAAATTTAAACATAACATCAATCAATTTATAACTATCACAAAAGAATAAAAGGCCAGTCTTGGTGGTACTATCATACAACCCAAAAGAAAAGATGGGTAGGCAGCTACCCACCCTTATACAACCCATATGAAAGAACAATTACAATTTGAATGAATACATGCTATGGGGTCTTCATTATTCACTCCTTGATTTAGTTTGTGCTCCAAGGCATCACGGCTTCCTAGGACTAATCCTTCTAGCCATTATCCCCATATACATAGCACTAATCATAATTCCTAATGTAAAATTATATTAAAAATAGAAAAAGTAAATCTAACTACACCTATAAAATAGAGGTTATATAAACTCACATACAATCCCAAATAATTATATATATATATATTTTTTTGGACTTAGCATCCTGCACATGGGTAACTAAGCCTATATGTCCTAACTTGGATTATACTTAGGGGTTTAAGCAACCTGTAAAGAGAGCATTTACATTTATTTTTTAAGCTCCTAAAGCACAATCCCCTGTAGAAAATATGATTAGGCTAAGAATAGCCTAACACCCAGTCAATGAAGCATACACGCTACCATCTAGTCTAAAATAATACATCACAAAATAAAACATACATCATCATAAGTTAGGACTAGAAGTGGTGACTTGATTCTAATGTGTATGTTAAGGCTCGTGTGATATGTTTCAACTAAGCATTAGTGTTGTATTTTCTAAGTGTGAAAAAAAATCAATTTAACATGAAAGGTTGATTTCACTTGAAGTTTTTTAATTGATTTAAGAATTTTAAATTGTGCTTTCTTTTGTTTCATATGATTACACTTAGCAACTAAGTGTTATAAAGAGAAGAAAGAGGATTGTTGTCTTTCATCCCTGCCTTAAGTCACTTTCTAAATCATATTAATTTGATTTAGTTTTCTTTAGTGAATAGTTTATTACACATTTTAAATTAATCTTAAGTTTATGTTCACTTTAAATAATCATATCCAATGTGAAAGGCATCTTAAGATTAATTTAATTGAATTACTATCACATAACACATGCTAAATCATTCCTTTCCATCACATGTAACATGAAGATGATTTAATCCTAAGTGTACCTATACATGCAATATATTTTCGCACACTTATATGGTGAATGCATATATATATTTGAAGTTTATATCACTTTATGTGATTGAATTATTTAATCATATTAGTTTAAATCTCTATTTAAATTCTTATACAAAAATACATAGGGATGAAATTAAATAGGTATGTGGCATTGTTAACTACGGCGAGATAATCAAATGACCTCCTTGGAGCTATCTAAAATCTTGTATTCCCAGATGTCTAAACTATATACCCATTTGCATTCAAATAAATGAAAAATTGTATGCTTGAATGTAAGAAAGAAAGCTCCAAATCACATGACCAACTAATTCAATCACTTAGTCAATTATGAATACATGTATCCTTGATAAAAGAAAAGGGGTTCTAATTCCATAATTAAATACACACACACACACCTAAAAGAGATATAAGCTATCCCATGCCATTGTTAATCAGGAAAGTGATGTAATCAAATGACCTCCTTGGGGCTACTTAAAGCCTCGTATTCTCGGGATGTCCAGACTAAGCACTTGCTTTTCTCAAATCCATACGTATGTATACATAAATAAAGGAAGAAAAACCATGAAAGATTGTATTTTTATTTGGTTGAAACATTTATACATATAGAGTAAAGTTCTATCCAAATTGTAATATAGGAACACATGTAAATAAAATCAAATAAGTACGTGTCACTGTTAAACAGGGAAGTGAGGTAATCAAATGACCTCCTTGGGGCTAACTAAAGCCTCGTGTTCTCAAGATGTCCTATATACTTATTAATATTTAAGTACATGTAAAATTACATATGAATTAAGGAAAAAATGCTCTACTTCACAAGTTTAAGCTATAAGGACATGCAAACCTATGTATATATATTCATAACTACTATCACTCTAATCAATATAATCAATTCATAAACTTTAGAAAAATAATTTGAATTTATTAGTGATAATAGCACACATATTGTTAATTAATCCAACACATGCAAGCTTGCATAAAGGAAAATCATTTGATTCAATTAACTCTGAAAAGATGAATGCATGATTTTAAATGGCATACAACATTTAACATGATTGGAAAGGAATAAATAAATATAAACACATGATTCCATTCAATCATATTAATTCCTAAGGACAATCCTATCAAATAAAATTATTTAAAATAAACCAAAGTTTCTTTAATGTCATTTTAATTTCATGTTTTGATTTGATTTAAGGATGTGAGAAAAGGCTTGATCCTAACCCATTCCCATGTTTGTTAATTGATTTAGTTTAATGAAAAAATTAAGTTGATTTTATGGGTTAATTAGGTTGTAAGATGTATTAAATCCATTAATTAATCCTTTCCAATGTTTCCTTAGCATAATTGCCCAAACAATTATGAGTCAGTATAGTATGCACATGAACTAGAAATAAAA
This sequence comes from Cymbidium sinense, assembly GCA_021442155.1. Lineage (NCBI taxonomy): Eukaryota > Viridiplantae > Streptophyta > Magnoliopsida > Asparagales > Orchidaceae > Cymbidium > Cymbidium sinense. The sequence goes on along the minus strand of JAKCPB010002003.1, from coordinate 198,841 downwards.
TTAGCGATGATCCTAAGAAAGGAAAAGGTCCTAATGCAATTGGCTCACAATTAATGGTTAATTAAGCTAAGGAAACTTAATTAAGTATTCCTATGGCCTCTCCACACGTGGGTTGATCATAATTTCCTTAAGACCTCTTTAGGTTATTGAACACCTAAAGATCTACTCAAGACTTATTTAATTTAGTTCGATGATTATGATTTTAATTTAATTAATTAAGTGATTTAATTAGTTAATTAAGCCTTAATTAGTTTAAAAGAAATGAACTTAGGGAAATAAATTAGGGAGGAGGCCTCCATTCCATTCCATTAGTGCATTCACTATTAGATAGTGATTAACCACTTAATTAATTGACATTTTACTGTTCATGTGATTAGTAAATGATTAATTAACTTAAGAGGGTAATTAAAGCTTAATTAGTCATTTTTCCCAATTAATTAGGCAACAAATCCCAAGAAACTAATGGGAGACAGAGGTCATCCCATTGAATTAACCCACAAAGTTTGAGATTAATTACTTAAGTAATTAAGCTAATTAATCTTTCAATTAAATCTTAATTTAGATCTATTTACTATTTAAAATTAATTAAGAATATTTTTAATAAATTATCTTCTAAAATACCTTTAAAATGAGTATTTATTTATATTTTTATGATTTTTCTATAATTAGTTGTAATTTTTGGAAGTTTCAGCCATTAAACACATTAATTAAGCCTAATTAAATCTTAATCCCACCGGCACTACATGGCGCACTGATGCGGCACACTTTTCATGTAGCGCCACGATTGATTATTAAAATATAATTAGCGTTTGCATGGCGGCGGCGGAATGCATTTTCTTGTGCCGTCCGATCTCGATCTTAGATCGGACGCCATGATTAAACGGCGGATTAAAGGATAAAATAGGATAATTTTAGCGATTTAATCACGACCGTCCATTCCAATCATGTTGAATGAACGGTGCATGATCCCTCATCTATCGATCGACGGAAGACGGACATCGTCCGCCTTCCTTTGATCGATTCGAGCTCACCCGAGCTCAGATAAATCTCAAATCGATCCCACACCTTCGCAAGGAGGATCTGAAGGGATCCAACAGTAAAGATCACACAAGATGCAAGCATTCTTCAAAAAGCTCTAACTCACTTTTTGCCTAAGGATCGATTTCAATGCCATACCTCACTAGAGCTCAAGACAGGTGCCAAATCCGATTGAAGAAGCTTTGTTTAGTGGCGATGAAGCTCTACTGATCAACATGAGCTCCAATTTGAGGTGATTTGCTCGGAAGGCCAACACCCGAAGCGTAGGAGGTCGGTGTTGATCGAAGTTGATCATCCAATGGTCGAAGGGCTTAAGGGATGTTTCATTCTTGCTCAACTAGCTCCAAGGAAGGTGTGTGCAAAGTTAATTGCACTTTGGTTAAGCTTTGAGCAAATGGGAATAAATGAGATGTTGTCCTATTTGGGTTGAATGAAATCGAGAGTGGGAAAGTTGGGGAAGCATGGGAACTCCCTAAGAAGCTCTTGGTAGCTCATCTTAGGGTTCTTTTGCTCTAGAGAATGAATTCTTGGCTATTGGAGTTGAAATGAGGGGATGTATACCTCCCTCCCTCTTGATCGGACGGTTCAGCCTTGTTTGGCTTGTTATGGATACTTGGACACTGGTGGTGGCTAGGAATGGCAAAGAATCTCCTTAGGTGGCTCAGTTTGAGTGGCCAAGGCATGGGAAGTGGCTGCCAAGGGGGATTAGTAGGTGTCCTTGGTGTTTTATGTGCTCCAATGGGGGGAGGTGAGGTGATTTCACCTCCCCATGGGTCATGGCCTACCCAACCACCTTTGGGTCAAGTTGGGTAGTGTCCTAGGAGCCAAGGTGGACCAATGGGAGGGTGACAAGTGATTAAGGAATGGAAATGACCACTCACATGGGTGATTTGCCTCATATGTTAGCCCAAGGGTAGGATGGTCATTTAGCATTGGATTTGATTTGAGCAAATTTGTAATGAGTTAAAAGTGGGTTGGACTAGATTTCATATCATTTGGATTTGGTTATGTTCAATTTGGCTCAATTTGACCCATTTAGGTAAAATTGGGTTAGATTGGGTCAAGTTGACTAATTAATCAAATTGGGTCAAACTAAGGGTTGGGTCAAGTTCATATGATCATTTGAAGTGTATTGGTGTCATTGGTTTAGTTTAATTTAGTTTAGATTTGATTTTGATTCATTTGAGTTCATTTGAGTCAAATGGGTCAAGTTGACCAAATTAATTGACCAAATTGGCTTGTCGTGCATGTTTTGGGTTTGGTTGATCATTTGGAAAATGTTGTGAGTTTTTGTTGAGTTCAATTTGGATTTGATTGTGTTTTAGGTTGGTTTGACCATTTATGTGAAGTTGAGTTCAATAGGTCATTTGAGTCTAGTGGGTCAATTAGGCATAATTGAGGAATTGGTCAGGTTCAATAGTCAATTTGGAATGACCTTGAGCCATTGATTGCAAGTAATTTGATTTTGATTTTGATTTGACCCAATTTGGTCCTTTAGGTCAATTTGGGTCAACAAGGGTCAAGAGGGCTGATTGGGATTAGTTTGGCTCAATTGAAGGTCAAGTCATGTTCAACTATTGATTTTGAGTTGGTATGAATCATTAGTTTCAATTAATTTGGCTTAGGTTGCAATTTAGCTAGTTTAGGTCCAAATAGGTTAAGGGATTGGGTTTGGTCAAAGGGATAGGTTGACTTGGTTTGACCCAATTTATGATAATTGATCAATCTAGGATGACCAAAAATCATGTTATAAAATTTGGATTGGCTTAATTCACTTTGATTTGGATTGAATTAGATTTTGGTTCAAATTAGTAAAATTGGTCACTTTAGTCGTGAGCCAATTTGGTTTTTGGCTTGATTTTGGGTTGAGTTTGATTTAGTTGAATTTATATATGGATATGGGATTGATATATAAATTCAAGCGGTTTGGGTTCAAATGGGTTTTGGTTCATTTGAATATTTCAAGTCAAATGGGCTAAGTTGGGTTTGACTTGGATTGATTTTGATTTGGCTTGATGATTATAGATTTCATTTATATTTGGAGAGATGTTTGAAGGAATAATTGATTTATGAGAAAATCAATTGAATTTGTGTTTTGGAATGAGAGAATTTGGCTAGGCCATGGAGTTGGGTCATGTGCTCATGTTTGGATTTTGATTTAGTTTGATTTAGTTTTGATGATTTAAATGTATATTTTATTTATATTTGTGAAGATAATTGAAGATATGATTGATTCATGAGAAAATCAATTGAGTTTGAAGTGATTTGGTTTAAGATTTTAAGCTCATGAAGGTTGATTCATGTGGCTTATGAAGGGTTTTGATTTAATTTGATTTAGTTTGATCTAGTTTTGATCATTTGAACGTAGATTTGATTTATATTTGGGAAGGTAATTGAAGATATAAATTTTTTATGGAAAAATCAATTGATTTAAAGATTGATTTGAATTGGATATTGGCTAAACTCAAGAAGGTTGATTCACATGGCTTGGGAAGGATCTTGATTTGATTGTAGATTTTGGCAAATTAGATTTGGAATTGGGTTTGATTGTAAGTTTGAGAGATTGATTGAAGGGTTGAATTGATATTTGAGAAAATTACTTGAGTTTGGATTGATTTGACTTTGGCCAAGACTTGGTCCATAAGATAAAATCATAGGGCTTAGGTTGATTTTGAGTTTGGATTTGATCATAGGCTTCAATCATTTGACTCAGAGTTTGGATTTGGATTTGGATTTGGTATTTGAATTGAGTTTGAGGTTTAGTTTGAGAAGGTGAACATGGATTGGGTTTAGGCTAAAGGGTAGGTGGATCCCTTAAGTCCTATGACATGGCCTAATCCTATGGTTGACTCTTCTAAGTCTTTAGGCTTAGGTTAAGTATTTAATTGCTAGAAGTATCTTATGACTAAGTAAGTCCTAGTGTCTAGAAGACTCCTAAGTCTAAGATGAAGAGATTGAGAACTTACTCCAAAAGTGATGTCAACAAGGATGAGTGATAACGATCTAATGGTAGTTGTTGAGTGGTGGTTTGACAACAAAGGTTGGGTGGTGGCAGTATGATGGTAAAGACTAGTATTGTCCATTCAATAATGGTGTTCGAGAGGTAATCCAATTGCAATGGTTGGGTGGTAATTTAATAGTAGAGTTCTCATGATGATGGGTTGATGATAAAGGTCGGGTGGCAATTGTCTAAACGAGGTGGTTGAGCGATGATCTGATGGTGATAGTCAGTAATGATAGTCCAATGATGGAGGTCAGACATCTACAATTTGATGGCAGTGGTCAAGTAGTTGTCTAGCGATGGTGCATAAATAAAGTCCAAGGACCCTTGAGGCCTTTTATAATGCACACATAACTAAACTAAATACTCTTCCTTTTTATTATATCAGCAAGGGTATACAAAGACTACAAAAAATATAAACTCAAAAACAAAAGGATTCTTGATCGGGACTAAGTGGTCAATATAAATAGTCCATTATCTTTAAAATTAGTTTATGCATTGTCCTATTTTTGTTGCCATAGTTGTTATTTTTGTCTCACTTTTTTTTAGAGATATGATCATAAATTTTCAATTTAAAATGGGAGAAGTTCTCCATATAAATATAAGTATTGTAAGTGCATTGATAAGCTTGAGGAGCTTGTAAAGGAGAGAGAGCAGTAAAAACTTTTTCTTCTTCATCACCATCATTACTATTGATAACCTTGATAATTTTCATCTTCTTAATAAATAGAAGGAATGATTAGTGAAAGGAGTTGAAATGCAATCAAGTCATAGGATAGCTAACATTATATATGACATTTAAGATAAAGTCTAAAATGCTATCAAAAGAAATATTTTTTTTCATTGCTTAAATGTTTTATTTGTTATAGGAGCTTGTAGAATCACACATTTAGTGTATAAGTTAATAATTTTATCATACAAGTTAGTGATAGATTTTAGATAACAAATTTATCACTTCAGCATAAAGGCATAGATCATCTGAAGGTCTACCAATAATTATGAGAAATTTTATTCAGAATATGCCCCAAATGAAATATTTGTCATAATCATAGACAGTGTTAGTGATGATAATTCATCAAGCTGAGATGACAAGGAAGAGCATATCCATCAATGGTTTGTGAGGAGCAAAAAAAAAGAAAACTACATTGACCAAAAGATAAAGAGAGATCAATGAAAAAAAAAGAGATAAAAAAGAGAACCAAAAACAAAAATATTTTAGAATGATTTGATCAAATAACCTATGTCTTCTATATAGTCTGATGAGAAGGCTTAATAGATTCTCAATGGAATACACAATCTAAAACCTTACAGGGCTAGTAAAGAGAAAGAAGAACTACAATAGTCTTAAGAACTAAGAAGAAGAAGAAGAATGCTTTTATATTTGAGCTACAACGAGCTCTTAGAAAAAATATAGAGAGATGCAGCCCTATATAAAGGTGATAATCGAACACTAGTAAGGGTTGTGAGTGAGCTCAAAGTTTTATCCCGAGAACGTGAGATAGTCATGGTGAAAAAGAGAAGAGAGTTCTAAGTTGCTTTCGCAAGGGATTAGAACAAGAACTAGTCCAAATCCTTTCTCCTTCCCTTGTTCAGACTTCTAATGGTGCACTCGATGAATGAGCTATGCATGGAGCATGCTCACCAGGTGACATTAATAATAAAGAAGGTGGGCAGTTATAAGAATGTGTGGTGTCAGATCAGAATTGTGAGCAATTCACCCATGGCGCAAGCTGCAATTACAGTGGAATTGGCTGTTGGAGATGGAAACGAGACCTACAAATCATATTACGAGCTTGACGAGAAGGTGTAAGCAATTACGCTGGATCTGCGGTGACGCAGGAATGGTTTTTCAATTCTATTGGACTGAGCAGAACGCAATAATGAAAGTGATGGCTGGGCTATTAACTAGCCAATTTTGAGTTGATCTGAGACCAGCTCTAGATCGGTTCGAAAAATTTTCGAGCAGCTCGAGATCTGCTCGTTGCTTGAATTATTCAATTTCAAGGCTCATTTTCTGATTGATTTCGAGCCAACTACTTTCAAATTTGAGCTGGCTCAAACTGAACTTTTTCATATCCTTTTGACTAAAAATCAAATTAGTTTGACTCATTTTGATTGAACCAACTCGAATTTAATAAAAATAATTATTGAAAAATTAAATTGAGTTCACAAAACAAAAAAAAACTTGATTTTCAAAGAGATAATATTCATATTTATAAATTTATTATGTTTATTTTAAAAGATTATAAGCTATAATTCAATATACTTAATTTAAAAAAAAAATTGTTATTATATATAAATTTAAAATTTTTTAATAATAAATAAATTTGATCCTATTTTGAGCTAGTTTAATTCAATTTGTGGTCCTCTCAAAATCAACTCGAAAAGAGATCGATTTATATCCTTAACTTCTAGTTTGCCTTAGTGTATTCAATTCAATCTCAATTAGATCCAAATTTTAACTCATTTTTTTGAGCTAAATTAACAGCCTTAGCGAAGGGAAGAAGTCTTGAGCAATTCAGCTTCACGTGCTTGTTTCTAGATTTCTGCTAACTTTTGAGAGCTTATTTTCAAATTAGGCATACTTAAAACTTGAATTAGTTATTTAGGCATTTTAAAAAAAATAAAAATAGGCACCGCCACATCGATGGCAATGGCCGACGCCTCAACTCCAATCACTCGTTGACCGGGCGACTAGCTTTAATTTTATTTTAAAAAAAAAATTAAATACATAGCAATTATTTTTTAGCCATATCAGGCTCATATGATGTCGGATTTTAGCGTGCTTAGTATCGTTAGAAAAGTAATGAAAAATTCTACAACTTTCATGTTGACAACTTTCGATGAATCTCGGGGTAGTGAAGTTTTGCAAATGTATGAATATTTAAGTTGCAAAAAATAAAGATATTGCGGTAGTCCCCATTTTTTTATATCAAGCATATCCGATGTCGATTTTAGTATGCTTGGTATCGTTAGAAAGGTAATGAAAATTATAACTTTTATGTTGACAACTTTTGATTAATCTCACCCGGATACTGCTTTTGAGAAAGTATGAATATTTAAATTGCAAAAAATAAAGATATTGTAGCAGGCCCCTTTTGGTTATATTAGGCTCATCCGGTGTCAGATTTTAGCATGCTTTGTATCATTGGGAAGGTAATAAAAAATTCTACAACTTTCATGTTGATAAATTTCTATGAATCTCACCCGAGTAGCCGCAGTTTTTGCAAATATATGAATATTTAAGTTGCAAAAAATAAAGATATTGCAGTAACCCCCATTTTTTGGCCGTATCTGGCTCATCCGGTGTCAGATTTTAGCGTGCTTGGTATCGTTGGAAAGGTGATAAAAAGTACTACAACTTTCATGTTAACAATTTTTGACAATCACCTGGGTAACTGCAGTTTTTGGGAATGTATGAATATTTAAGGTGCAGAAAAAATATATATTGCGGCAGCCCCCATTTTTTGGCCTTATCGGGCTCATGTGATGTCGATTTTAGCGTGTTTGGTATCCTTGAAACGGAATAAAAACAATTTTTATGTTGACAATTTTTGACAATTCTCACTCTGGTAATCGTAGATTTTGCAGTAACATTCTATGAAATAGTGAAATCAAGGGAATTTTTCACTCTTAAAAGTCAACCAAATGAAGCATTGCATAATTTGTTATATCTCACTACACTAAAACACTCTTATTAAAATGCAATTAACAAGTTCTTAAGAGAAAAGACATATCATCATAAAAAGCATACATTAACATGCAACCTCATCTCAATATGTGATGTGAAGAAATTGAGTTTAACCAAATGCATATGAACTAATCTCGATATCCAACCAAAACAAATAAATAATAAGCACGAGATTATACAATTAAGAGTTATAGAACTTTGAAACCGAATGAGTAACCATGACAAATGAAAAACAGTTACAAGTATATGTCATCCAATGTATAAAAAAGATAACACGTCTATCTTCGTCGATGTCTGCATGGTGGAATCACATCACTACTAGGAGTGTAATGGGCTAGTGGTCGTCGTTGTCGATCATGTAGATGATGTTGTTGATGGTTCTCCTCCTCTTCAACCTGCTCAGCAGGTTGTTGTGAATATCCTAAGTGTGTAACATGAGGTACATCAGCCGAAGCTTGAGTAAGCTACGAATACCCGAGTACACTCCGTATGGCGGTGTCATATGGAATGACGGTGGACCATATGTGGGTGAGGCTGGTGCTTGCCATGGGTGCATCTGAGTCCACATAGCTTCCTGATATCAATATTGGGATGGCTGTGTGAATGTATACGTAGACTGTCAGACCACTGGTGTAGAAGATGGACCCACATCCATCGATGACACATATGGCTGCGCTGATGCTGAAGTACCTAGAATGTCAGTATCCCTATATCAACTATCAGAGATATGCATATTGCGCCTCAGTTCCATACACAATCCCTCGTAATCGTTGATATATTGCTGAAATTTTGTATCATCATCTCTCTCGAAATAGTGTTGAAATATGTCCTCAGTATTCTGGATGTGCTCACACTACAAATAAAGAAATTTAGATCAGGGTTTAATTGTTATAGGAAAAAACAAATTATAATACTTTTCATATAGACAAACCATCAACCGCTCTCCAGCTTGAGGGTAATAGGTGGCAGGAGGAATTGTTGGAGCCTTCACCATATAAAGAAGCCCAAGAACGATACCACCTCATGTATCATCGGCTCCGCCCGTGATGAATCTACCACTACAACCGACTCGCGTGCCTCCATTGTACAATGTAAGGCGGTGGTAATCAATCCAATCGCGGCTTTTCCTCATCCATTGACCCATATGAACGATGGATCTATCGATGCAACATCAACCATAGGTAGCATCGACTGTTTGAGCACACGATCAGGCAGGTACCACTCTACCCTCTTCCAATATATCATCAGTACTCTAGCTAACCATATATCTTCTCCCTGTAAACATATATCCGTGACACGTACATGGATCTGATGTCTATATGGCTCCCATATGACCTATAAATATTGAAAAAATTATTATTTCAATTGTAAGCACATAATGAGTAAGTAAATAAACATTATACCAATGCAGCATACCTGACTCTACAATAGTTCGTCCAACTCGTCTCTATATACTATGAGGTGGGATGCTGGCATTTCTCATACGAACCCTTCATTCCACTGACATCTTACGCTAAGTCCATCAATGTTTGTAGAATATGGCACACGTAATGTTGGTCTGCCCACATGAATGAGCTCTCAAGCCCATACCTACAATAAATGAATGCATCCAACCATATTTGTGTGCTTCGGTTTGGTTGCCTCATGTAGTTCCCTATATAAATGAGCAAGCACAGCTAAACCCAATGACAATTCCCTGAATGTATCAATATACTCATGTAATGGCAGATACTATAGGTGAACCTCAAAACCCGATGTATCTGGTAAAAAGAAAGAACCAATACCAAATAATATGTATGCTCTGACATGCATAGTGAACTGAAGTTCTGGGAGATCTATGTACAAATCTCTGTAGTATGTCCATCACAGCCATCGTAGGGGCAAACAAGTTCATGCATGAGCCTATGCCATTCAAAATTTTGATGTGACATGCGGATGGACCGGATCATGGTACACGGTGTGTGGCACCAGATGTGCTCCAATCAACTCATTATAGCAATCTGGCCAAGAAGCCGCGTTTCCACCAACAATCCAATCATCGTAGGCATCTATCCAAACACCCGTAATCATCGCAACATCATGTAGTGTAATCGTCATTTCTCCAATGGCCAAGTGAAAGGTATTGGTCTGTAAACACCATCACTCCACGAACGCTGTGAGCAAGTGGTGATCCAGACGAATGTATTGCATCTGTGAGACATTATATAAGCCAGCAGCTCGCAAGGCACACATAAATCTTGGACAATTAACATGTCATTCCCTAAACATCAGTAGGTGCGAAGCGGCCTCAAGCACTGAAACCTGCAATGATAATGAATTATGCATAGTATGTGACAGTATAGCAACTACATGTGTACGAACCTTTTATTAAATAAAAATTTACCAAATCAGGATGCACTGCACTGTGCCTACCACGTAGCGTAGCTTTGCTAGGGTGAACTTCAACCGGTGGCAGGTCGTAGTCCATAACTGTCTCCTCATTCGTCATCTCCTTCTGCGTGGAGGACTAGGAGCATCATCACCGGACATATTTCCTACGATAATTGTAGTGATCAACAAGCAGTAATATATAAGTTCCCCTCAATAATTTAATAAACAAGAATACTGCATAATAAGTTTTTTTTGCAAAATATAACTTATTCAAACAAAACTAGATTATACATCACAAATATACAGTCTTTGTAAGCAAGTCATGTACTTATAAACGAGCTCAAACAATACAAAATAACTTATTTTTTGTACTGAAAATCCAAATAACACAAATTTAGCCCGCAATGCAATTTGATACTATCTCAAACCTACACAAAATTGTAAAATAAGAGCACTACATTATACATAACAAAATATGGATTAACAGAACAAATCAAGCAACACTTAATTCATAGTTCAATTGTACAGGAAGCGCAGATAACATCTTGGAAATATAATATTTTGCAAAATGCAACTTATTCAAATAAAACTATATTACAACCAACCCTGGCCGAACCATATTACATTATATACAGTCTTGTTTGATTACATGTCGATTTATTATGTCCAATAGTCTTGCATACACTATAAACCCTGGAACTTATTGTAGTGTTCTCGTCTGTAGTATTTCTGAATCTGTTTGTCCTTGGATGACCAGACTTTCTTTTAATATTTGGTGGATTGTACTCTGGGTATGTGACAGCAATGATGTGTTCTGGTCACTCTTTACGATCAGGTATCACATAAAATTCATCCTGGTAAGTGCTACTGTAGTACTACAAATTGTAGTAGGCTGAGACAAATTGCATGTAGCTTAGATGTCGTTGACCCAAAACAACAATCACATGTGGACATGACAGATTATAAGATTGTGGTTGTCTACATGTACACCTACATTCATTATTTTCTGAGAGGTCAATCTTGAAGGTTCTGCTGGTTACATCCAAACACTTGGTACTCATTCATCCTTCTTGGCTCGAATTCTCCTTGCCTCTCGTTAGGCCTAGCGTTGCGTGGAGAAAACATGGATTCCTGTTGGTTAGCCAGAGTTGTAGCTAATTCAAGGTGTTTCATGAACAGGGTTACTATATTGTAGTATATTCGTAATCCATTGGCAAACCACATGCGTTTAACATTAAAACATTTATTTGCATTTGTGGTCATTGTACTATATCTATAACCATCATCATGAGTTAGAGATCATTGCTGAACCCCCTTAAAATAAGCCAATCGTATGCCTCCTGCTTGATATTCTTAATGTCAGTCATATACCTTTTAAAAATTTGAATGTCATCAGTATTTCCTGCAACATACATCTTCTAATATATAAAGTCAACATCACCTATGTCGAATTGTCTAACATCTCTTTTGAAATTCTCCCTCAAATGACGTAGGCAGAAGCGATGCGACCCACGAAGATCTCTCGCAACCATGAACTAGACTACATGCCTATCGAAATGAGGCGAGATCACCTATTGTAGACACCAATGGGATCAAGCCTGTATGCCAAAACCAAACCCGACTCAATACACTATGATACCACTGCTGGCGGTGAGAACAAACCATTGTTGGTATCGATACCTGCATTAAGTCGAGTTCCTCTTACCACGGAAAAGTCTCATCAAAGCATAGAGCGACAATATTGCCTTTAATTGAAGGCTCAAATGACCGAGCATCGTTGGAACAGTTGATTATGTTGAGATATACGATATCGACCGGAACATAGATGAACATCATGAATTTCCCTAATGATTAGTAAGATTCCTCCCAACTGCCAAATATTACATTAATTATCTTTTGGCGTGCATCTCGCCTTCATATAAGACACTCTTATATTAAATTTGGACTCAATCTGACTACAATTTCTCGGGCTTTAAATCTAGGCCGTCATGCGGGTTGGATGAAATAAGCGGATGAATGTGATTGTGCACTGTCATTAAGCATTGAATGACTGAGGGTATGAGTGAGCTAATGGTCTCTCCAACACCAATCTCTTTTGAGCTTGCATGTAAACAAATAAATTCTGGGTGAGAATGGTGGTTAGCATTGAATTTTTTTGGTTTGAAGCATATATGACATACTCAATATTATTTCTAATAGACCAACCTAAACAAAGAACCGTACTTCTTATCATGAAAACACATACCTTTAAGTAATTCATGCAATTCTCTTCTTCAAATGTTGATTCATCTGACGGGCCATTAAATGTAAGGTCCTCATCCCATTCACTAGCTATTTGAGCACTACGCATGTACTCATTGTTACATATCAAGTGCTCTTCAGTATAACTTATTCTAATTGAGTATTCTGCAATTAAGTCTCTGATCCTGAGGGATGGTTCTGTGGCCTCTAAACACATCACATCATTATCATCCTCCTCATCATCACTAGTTAGAGGCATAGTTTCATATCCAACATCTTCAGGAGATAGTGAATTCATGTGATCACCTTTTGGGTCACCTATAACAACAGAACTTGTCCCAGCAAAGTAAGCATATTATGTTGGTGCGGACCCATAGTATTCCACGAGACTTAGAGAAGGCGGTGTGATGTACTCGATCTTGGTTCGAACACTCTGACATTCTTCAATATTGTTAATCTCTTTATCTTAACGCTGTAGTTCCTCAACTTCAACATAAATCACAATAGGTTGCATGCATGCTACATTAATTACAGCTTTACAGACTTCTTTATCATTAATGTGAGTTGCAATAAATCCAGCACCAATAGGAAAATGACCTACAAGATTAACAAAGAACTTTATTGGATCTAACTTCAACAACCTCATTATTCTCTAACTCTTCTAATTTAATCCGTGTGAGATGATTGATTTTTCCCACCAACATATGTTGGAATGAAATCATACATTGAGTTCATCGCCATAATAAAGAATTATCTGAGACGATCTAACCTCATTTCTAATTAACAATAACACAATACCAGTAATTCTTCATCTCACCTGGTCAATGTACATAATTCAATTAAGGACAAATCATAAAACCAAATTCTTAATGTGCATACATAAAATACATTCTCTACTAAAACAAATAGCTAGTCAAATCTTATTAGAAAGCAAAATCCAACAATTCAAAACTTCTTTGATCATAAAGTTAATGATTGATGACATTACCAGAAAACATTATAATTAACATCCAAATAAAAGTTTAAAATATATGATGTTGAAAATTAATTCATACTCATACTAATTAATATATCATCAAATGCAATATAAAATCAATAGAATAATAAACCATTTGAGGGGAACTTCCAACATTTTTCCCAAAAAAAATAGTGACACAACAAAAAAATTTACTTAAATAACTAGTAACATCACATCTGTATAAAAACATTGAGTCCATCAGAGTTACAGTAAGTTTATTGTATGTAACATAAAAGAAAATAAATTTTATTATGATACATTATGACATAAAGTTGTATGAGAATATTTTTATGATTGAATTCAATGAAACACATCTAAATCACATTTATTTTAGCCACACAAAAAAAAATCAGCGTAAATATTATCTTCTCTCGAGATATGACAGATCCTATAATTAAAGGAAGAAAGGACCTTTCTAACATTATTAATCAAGTAAAATGTTTTTGCATTACTATTTTCATCAGAATTAATATAACATATAAGAAATAAATCATCCAGTTCAACCCAAATATTCCTTATATTTATTGAAAGACATAACTAACTCCCATAATTGATAACAATCAATTCAACAAAAATAACTAAATATGGAAAAAGAGGACCAGCAAAAGTAATGATTATTCTACAAGTGAAATCTCTGTAAATACTACTATGAAAAGAGATCTCGGCGGACAAAAATTAAATAAGTTCATCGTACATCCAAATAAATACCACATTTAAAATGAGTTCTCACACACATTTTTTATGAAAATCAAACTAAATAATTTCATCATACCAACTAAACTCATATAAAATAAGATCTAACACACATTTCTAATTTAGGATTAGAAATACTTAAATCGGTGGGAAAAAAATCCAAAAAATGCGTTGCGAGCTTCTCATTGTCTGGCGGCGAGCTGCCCCTTGGCCAGCGATGGGCACGAGCAGCGCAATCGGCGTGGTGCGCGGCAAATCTAGCGGATGAAAATCGAATGGAAAAAATGAGATCCTGCTCTCGGTTTCGATTTGGGGTGGAATAATAAGGATTGGCCGTCGCAATTGACGGCCTAACAGGCGCAGTCGTCATGGCCGTTGACGGACGAATGGACCTATTTTTAATTTTTTTTAAAATACATAATTACTTAATTAAAATTTTAATTAAGCATAATTTAAAAATTAAGCCACTTTTCAGCGAGTAAGCAAAATCTGAACCGTCGCCGACTCGTAAGTCCACCTTTGACTGGTCATCGCATCGTCGTCGCTCACGTTTTTTATTGAGAATCTGTGAATCAATGCCGCAAATAGGATGTCTCTGTAACTGCCTCGAGCTTTAAATACCAGCCAAGCTCAGAGGGAAGAAATCCAAATCAACATTACTAAATTTGAAATCGAATTTCAGATCCAGACGGAAAATGGCGATAGAAGACGAGGTGAAGCTGATCGGGATATGGACGAGTCCCTATGTCGCGAGAGCAATGATTGCCCTCAATCTGAAGGGGATCGAATACGAGTACCTGGCAGAGGATTTGTTGAACAAAAGCGAGCTTCTAATCAAGTACAATCCTGTCTACAAGAAGGTCCCCGTCCTCATCCATGGAGATAAGCCTGTCTGCGAGTCCCTTATCATTGCGCAATACATTGACGAAGTCTGGGCTTCTTCCGGCCCTTCCATCCTCCCTGCCGATCCCTATGATCGCGCCAACGCTCGCTTCTGGGCAGCCTATGTAGACGACAAGGTGCGTATTTTATTGAAAGATTTATATAGTACCGCATAATTTTTTTATATTTACACATTCAATACCTAAAATTTTATTATATATATATATATATATACTTATTTAATTTTTTTATATTTAAATATTATATTTTATTTAAAAAAAATAAATGATGATGATATTTTGATGTGATATTAAAGATTTATATATATATAAATTAAAATTTTAATATTAGATATATAAATACATAAGAATTATATATATATATATATATATATATATATATATATATATATATATATATATATATATATATATATGTGTGTGTGTGTGTAAATCTTCCTATTTTATTTCTTAATTGAGAGGACTTTGAGATTATTATTTATATTTATATTTATATTTTATTTATATTTTTTAAAACTAAAATAATATTATGTTAATTATTATTTTTAAAATATTTAAATTTTCCAAAATTATTTTTAATGTTTATAAAAATAATAATATTTATTTTTGAAAGCAAATAATAAAAATACTTTAAAATATATTAAATAAATATATTTGCAAAAAAAAAACATAAACATAAAATTAATCGCAAATATCCCCTAAAATTTCCAAATGCATATTTTACTCCAAAAGTATGAGATTAAAAATCAAAGTGAAATATTATTTAATCAAAGATCTAAAGCAAAATTATTTTATTTGGAAGATAAAAATAAATTTGTATATCATTTTATAATATAAAATAATTTTGTTGTCTTTACACAAATAATTATTGAAAATTGAATATGTATTTTTCTTGTATAGCTAAAATGTTAAAAATAAATATGAAATTTTAAATATTAGATATATAAATATAAAAAAATAATAGTAATTAATTTTATTTTTAACGCGGGGCGGCGAGGGACTATCCACTTATACAATATCAAATTATTATGATTACTAATAATAATTACTTTTATTTTATTTTATTATTATTTTTTGGGTGGGACAATCCACTTATACAATATCAAATTATTATGATTACTAAGTATATTACTTTTATTTTTATTTTATTATTATTTTTTTGGGTGGGACAATCCGCTTATACAATATCAAATTAGGGTAAATTTTAAAATAAGTGTGATTTAAAACATAATTAGTAATTTAAATATCATTAAAAAAATTTAAAATAAGGATATTTCGTTAAGTGTGAATTAATTGGTCATCAATCGATGTGGCGACTAATTTGTGTGTACGATAGTTGGTCGTTGAATTAATGGACGTTCTAACATACACTGTCGTCAGGTTAATGGACGACTAGCTCTGTAACGTATCACCTTTTTGAAATTCTCACATAGATGATGCAAACAGTGCTTGTGAGCGGCCCACGAAAAAATATCTTTGTACCCACGCAACAAGCCAGCATGCTTGTCATATATTATGCACAATCATCTGGTGACTATGCGTGATATCATGTTAATAACCACAAACAAGAATCAATTGCCTCGGACTCAGACAGAAAGGAAAGAGGAAACAAATCGTTATTTCCATCTATTCCAACAACAGTAAGTAATGTATCACGGTACTTTCTTAACAAAATGTACCATCTCAATTGAGGATAGGGGGACAACTGCCCCATCCCAAAATTGAAGGACCAAATGCCTAAAAGGTCTGGAATGTGTCTTGCTAGGCATTATGTATCTTTATAGAGATAAAGTAGTATAAACGCTTCTATGAAATAGAGTCATATAAGACTCTTCCAATAACCAAAATTACTTTTATTATCTTTAGCATCCCAGGCCTTCATATAAGAAATTTTTACATTAAACTTTGATTCTATTCTACCTATAATCTCCCTAGGTTTCAGATCAATTTGATGCCTGATTACAGGTATAATGAAATAAGCTATAAATTTGGAACTGCACTACCGATGACCACCAGTACTCACTGCATTGATACATCTGTGGTGATCCCCAACTCTGGAGATTCTCCAGGCACCCACTAAGTGTCATTCTTTCTTCAATGCACGTTAATTACATGCTATTGGGATATCATTGATATCATCGGTATAGTTCTTCTAGTTTAAGGTAAATGTTTGAAATTGAACATTATTAACTATACATCGATAATAAGACAAATGCTCCTTTTACTTATAAAACGCATTCCTTCTACAAGATCACTTGGGATTTCAACATCATCCGTTACGACATTTTCATCAGATGGACCATCAAAGTAAATATCATTGTCTCACTCTCTTGTGGTTTGACACATCCGTACATACTCATTAGTAGACAACATTTGGCTTTCACTATCAATATTCCAGAATGAATGATTTTTTAAGAGATCTTGGTTGGTTACATTTTTCATGGTAAAACCAGTGAACAATCATCGATATCACGCAAGAATCACTACTACTTATAACATCATCGCCTCAGCTTTCTAGCACATATGGTTTCTCTGATCGATAAATAACATTATCACTGTCACGACACTCATGAGTTCGACGACACACATTGCTATTAAATATTAACAGTATAAGCAGGTAAAGATAAAGAATGTATTACCTGGGAATTAATTCGTCAAAGTTGCTCTGTGTCGCCAGAAGAGCAAGTGCGATGAAATCTATATCGTCGATGATATATCTCGACCTTAACACTAGATCGGTGATGTGGTTCCTCGATCGATAAATAACATCATTTGCCGATACTCATGAGTCTGACGACACACATTGTTATTAAATATTAACAGTATAAGCACGGAAAGTTAAAGAAGGTATTATTTGGGAATCAATTGTCAAAAGCTTTTGTGTCGCTAGAGCGGTGCGATGAAATCTTGTATATCGCCGATGGTATATTTGCGATACCTTGGATCGGTGATGTGGATGCAACATTAGCATCCTTTACTTTCACATACAACACTAATATTTGGATAAAGTCACAGTGTAATGTTGCAAACTTCATCATCAGAAATAGCAGACGCTATAAATCGGTTATCCACCAGATAACGACATGTAAGACTGACTGTGTGGCACTTTGAATCAATGTGGAAGGATCTCATAATTCTTTGTTTCAATTCTAATAAGGTGTTGTGATGCAGAACCTTAAATGGATGGTTTTGATCACCTATATAACTTGAAATGAGCTAATCGACACTTAGTTCCTTCATAGAATAGGATCAATAAAACAAACTTTCTACTCATTCCTCAAATAACTGAAAAATAACCAATCATATTAATATTCCCTAAATTTAGAAAAATATCATGTGTCCAAATTTATTTGTAGTACATACTATATAAATCAAACGATATTTAACTCAATCAACACGTTATGCTAATAAATCATCTAAGGTGACTTGCTCTAATCTTTATAGGCCAAGCGCCAAATCCTACTCATATCATCCCTAAATATTTCACAATCATTTTAATAATATACGACATATATTAAACATTAAGAGATTATCATCCAAAATTATAAATCAAATCCCTTAACCACAACTTTAAGCCCTAAACTGAAATCCTAAACCAATTTCCCCTAATACACATAATCTAATTAATTATAAATGAGAAAAATTAGGGATTTACTGTGTGTTTACGAAGAATGACAGCAATGTGCGCTAAGAACTACAAAATACGCCATAGGAAACTTCTCTGAAAGGAACGGAGCCGTAGGAATCGTCGCTGGAAACTAATGTTGGGTTACAAGCTCGATGGAGATGAAAGCCGTTGAGCGTAGCGTATGTGGTTCCAGCAAAAAAAAAGCGTTGCGGTCGGCAAAGCGGCGAAGCTAGAATGGCGGATGGAGCAAAGTGGTTGCCGGAAAATTGAGAGGAAGGCACTCCTGGAAGGGAGGAGCGGGTGGCTCACATGGAGAGTTTGGATCGATTGGGAGCTGATCATGAGAGGTTGACTCACAAATGATGCCGATCGGTCAATCGACCCTATTTTTGCTCTTGGCTAATTAACTAAAACTGACTAATGAAGCTAGTTTGCTACTAAGTGGGCGAGCTTCAACTACACCTACGCCGTCATAAATTTGTGACATGCTTGATGCACAATAATGATATACCATATTTAAATTTTTTTAATAATACTTAATTTACTAATTACGTTTTAAAGCATACTTAAATTAAAAAAATTATCTATCAAATTATTATGATTACTAAGTATATTTTCCATTATTGCCAGATTACTTCTCAGATTCAGTGTTGGTCTGGGGAGGACGAGAGCAAGACTGAAGCGAAGGAGCAAATGTTCACCGCACTGCTGCTGTTAGAAGAGGCTTTCGTTAAGTGCAGTAAGGGGAAGAGCTTCTTCGGCGGCGATGCCATTGACGTGTTGGACATCACCCTCGGTTCCTGCCTTAGTTGGCTGAAAGCGCTCGAAATTATAACGGGAATAAACTTTCTGGATAGGTCGAAGACCCCTCGGTTGGTTGAGTGGGCGGAATGCTTCCGTTCCGCCGGTGCCACCGAGGAGGTGCTGCCGGACGCTGAAAAACTGGTGGAATACAGCAAGGTTCTTCAGGCCCGTCGTCGTTCTGCTGCAGCATCTACATCAAAATGATTATTTTTTTTTTCTTTTTTGGGTTTTCATGGTCGCATTTATGGAATCTAAGATCGAAATATCAGGTGATCGGCTTTCGAATTTTTATGGAGTTTATATAAGAGGAATAATGCTCAATATCCTAACAACATCAAAAAAAAATAATAAAAAAAACTTTCTTCGATGTTCCTTAATAAATTATGTAACGCCAACAGCCATCTTATTGCTTTGTTGGTTGATGATTTTTCTCTCTTTTTAGGACGCTTAATTTAAGCGCATATGTATATACTTTATATGCTTGAAATAATAAATAAAAGAAAAATTATTATTTGTAAAGTTGGGATATAGTTTTATATCGATTTTAATAGTATTGTTGCGTCTTTGAATTTTATTAGGTAGATCACGAGATCTTGTCGTAGCCAAAAATTATCCAACCTGGCGGGGATATGAAACAGGGTTATCGTGGAAAACCCGTTAAGGGAAAAAAAACCACGGGGCGCAGTCTGTAGAAACTTTCACTATGTGTTCAAAGATCTGGTCCTTGCTTCTCGTTAGTTGGAGAAGAAGGTGTTCTGAGGCGAAACAATATTCGAGTGTAGAAAAATACAATATCGTCAACTCCAACCCAAGGAGAAGTTTCCCAAAAGCGGGAGCGGATCTTACGGGAGCAACCTCTTGATCTTGAGGAGAAAGAGCGGCAGCGGTCTTTTCTAGTCCTCACGAGCGATCTCAGGCGACTCGATCTTGAGCATGGTGGTAGCAGGTGGTGAGTCGTGTCGAGTCGGATGGTTCTCGCTCTACAGTCTTCAATCAATTAGGTCCTTTAGGTGAGAATGAAGCTCTTTATAGATTTTTGGGAGTGGCGGCGCAATTCGTGGAAAACTCAACCACTCCCATAACTCCGACGGCGATCGATCCCATCGAGCGGTGTATTTTGATGATGGGGCCTTAATGATGTCGAATTGGGTGATCTCGGATTCGTTGGATTAGTCTTGGCGAGCTTTCGGCTATAAATATATGTTTGGTGACCATTTGGATAATTTTCATTTTCGATAACGATCGATTGATTCAGTTGGATCAGTATGCTTGATATTCTTATGTTGTCTCATCGAGGCAGTCGGTTATTGTAAAACTTTCTTTGAAATTGGTGATTAGATCGGCATTTACGAAAATGCCTTGAGATTCGTCTTGATCGATTAATTTTCGAGGGTCGATTCTATTTTTGGGTGACATTATCGATCATCCAAAATATATGTCAAATCTTGAAAATAGCAAATTCTCAATGAAATTTGAGAGTCCATCAATGCGCATTTTGAAGCAGTCTTCATGTCTGAATATTATAAGCTGGAAGGCGATGCGGGCAAATATGTGTAGTATCTTGTGGTAGCGAATTTGAATTCTGGATCGATCAGGAGGCGAAACGAGGAGCTTCCTTGTGCCATGGCGTGGAGTGTATGCTTATAGCCAGCATGTGCTGTATAATGAGCATGAGGGGCTCAGCGGGATTGGGACGGGCCAGAGTGAAGCAATTTGAATAGCGGGTGGCCATGAATCGCGATGAGCTGCAATTTGGCAGGTGGTGAAGCCAGTTGGCGGTTCAGCATACAGCGAGAGAGTATTCTGTGCCAGCCGATTGACGATGGCGGTTTCGCATGGACCAAGCGCGACAGGCGAATGAAACGGTTTGAAACAGCCGGGTATGATGTACCTTGTGAGCTTCAGCAGCAGCTGGCCTTGTAGCATAGTCTTGTTATGAGTTGGCAGACCCACCAGATCAACGCTTGCGATTTTTGAGTTTTACACTTTTGCCTAGAAGGGTCTATAAAACCCCAGGACTAAGTGGGAAAGGCACATTTTTCTTATCTCCTCTTCTCCTCTTGAGTGCATAGCCCTCCCATGTTGGGAGTTTGGGCACTCTTTTTGGATCTCCTCTTCTCTCTTAGAGTGCAGCCCTCCCACAGTGGGAGTTTGGGCACTCTTTTTGGATCAACCTCTACCTCTTCATCTCCCGGCGAGTGCATAGCCCTCCCCAGTGGGAGTTTGGACACTCTCCTTGGAATAATTTTTCATTTGAAAGAGTGCGGCCGGCGACCGTCGGGTTTGGAAGCGATGAAAGGCGATAGGAGGCAGGGTTAGCATGATACAACGATGGTGGCGGCCATAGTGGTGCGTAATCGATAGTGGCGTCATAATCAGCGATAGCCGCGATAATGGTAATAGCCGCGAAAGATGCCGGATTCAGCTGAGTAGCCATCAGTAATCAGTATGATAGTTGGCGGCCGAATGTGTGGTCAGCAGCTGAAGTGATAGCGCTGCGACAAGCGTCGATAGTGAAAGATCAGCGATAGTGTGGCAGCAGCGGCAGTGTCAGCAATGCGGCCGCGTCGATAGTCAGCGCGGATAATGGCAATATGTGATAACCGGCGAAGATGCCAGATAACCGCCGGAGATTGTGATAAGCCGTGATGATGGCAGCGATAGTAGTCAGCGGCAATGGTTCAGCCGGCAGGATCTTTGACTATCGAATTTTGTCGAGTGTGTGCTCGATGTTAGCACAATGGAAGAGGTTAAAGAATCGTGAGGATTTTGACTATCAAGGTTGTTTGTCGAGCGTGACTTCGATGGCGTTAACTGTATGGAAGATCGAGTTAAACTAAGGATTTTGACTATCGAGGTTGTTTATCGGGCGTTTACCGATGATGTTAACTTGTTATGGAGAAAGTTGTAGGCGTCCATGAGGATTGCCAACTTATCGAGGTTGTTTATCGAGGCGTTACTGACGATGTTAACAGTATGGAAGAGGTCGTGGAAGTCACAAGGACCTTTTGACTATCAAGGTTTATGTCGCGTTTCTGATGATGTTAACTTTGTTATGGAAAGTTGTAGGCGGTCTATAGAGGATTGCCAACTTATCGGTTGTTTATCGAGCGTTACGATGATGACATATGGAAGAGGTCGTGAATCCAGGACCTTTGACTATCGAGGTTGTTTGTCGGGCGTTTACTCGATGATGTTAACATGTTATGGAGAAAGTTGTAGGCGATTATAGAGGATTGCCAACTTATCAAGGTTGTTTATCGAGTTACTCGGCGACAAACTTGCGAATATATTTATAGAGGTCGAGAACCTCTCGATCTATCTTTAGGTTGTGTATGGGGCGTTTACCGATGATGTTAACTTTGTTTATGGAGAAAGTTGTGCGGTTTATAGAGGATTGCCAACTTATCAAGGTTGTTTATCAGGCGTTACTTCGGCGATGTTAACCGTATGGAAGATCTAATTGAATCTGGCGAGGATTTTGACCTATCAGGATGTTGTGTATGGGCGTTTACCGATGATGTTAACTGTTATGGAGAAAGTTGTAGGCGTCTAGGATTGCCAACTTATCAAGGTTGTTTATCGGTGTTCGGCGATGTTAACTGTATGGAAGAGGTGGGAAGTCCTAAGGACCTTTTATCACGGGTTGATCGGGCGTTTTCGATGATGTTAACTTATGGAAAGTTGTAGGCGATCATGAGGATTGCCAACTTATCAAGGTTGTTTATCGAGCGTTACGGCGATGTTAACTATGGAAGAGGTGTGGGAAGTCCAGGACCTTTATCTAGGTTGATTGTAGCGAATAGGCATCCATGAAGCTTCGACATCGATGTCACGATGTCGCATCAACTAGTTGGTCGATCACGAGGAAAAGCTATCTTTTGGGCATGCGATCAATTCGGTGTAGTCGATGCACATTCTCCGAGCCGTTGGCCTTCTTGGTAACACTACGTTAGCAACCGGTGGGGTAGTAGACTTCTCGAATGAACTTGACTTCCGAAGTTTGGTGATTTCTTGTTCTATGACTGTCGTTGAAGTGAAGGTTCTTTTCTTACGTATCAGCTTGTAGGTTGAGTCAACTTTGAGGAGTGCGTAATGACTTAGGTCAATGCGAGAATATCGGATCGCTCGGGCAAAGATATCTTGATTTTCGCGAGAAAATCTCATTACGATTTTGATCGGTGGTGACAATGATCCCACCTTCACCTTTGTGATGGATCAACTTCGAGATAGGAAGACAAATTACATCTTCAATTTGGAGAAGCCCTTTGGATCCTCATCTCGTAGGTGAAGTTCTCGATGTTGAGGTTCTTGGCGTAAATGGGGGCTTGCTTGATAACCGCTTATCTTTATCTGTTGATTCCACTTACGCCGATGCCGGTGGTGTGGGAATTTCATCTTGAGGTGAGCATGTATTGCGTAGAATATAGGCTGAGAGGTCTCCCAAATATTGCATTGCAGCGGACTCGGACTTGGACAATAAATTGTATCATGTGGGTTGCGTGTATTCTCCAAGAGTTACGGGAAGGCGATTGTCCCTTCCACTATCAATTGATTATCAAATCCATAGATTGGGCCGGCGGCGGGTTGAAGCTTCTCTCTTTTCTATACCCATCTTGGGAAAGTGGGTAAAAGAACATCAACTCCCATTGTCGATCAATATCCTTTTAATATTGAAGCATGGATCGATACTGCGATGACGAGGATCTTGATGTGGGATCTGAAGCCCTCTAGATCTAAATCATCAAAGGTGATAGAATGAATTGAGAGACTTCTTGACTCGGCTCTTGAAAGGCGGCAATGAATATTTGGCTAGATAACAGCCCTCCTGTTTCTATCTCTCCAAACTTGGCGGTTCCTCAGTGGTTGCGACATTTCTTTGAATGAGTTGGTTTTGTATAAAAACGGCTAGATACCCGGCGTATTAGTCTTTCAATCTCCTTGATTGGTGGCACTCTTCTTTTTCTAAGATGTTTGAACATCACCTTTGGGAACCTTCTTCCGCTTCTTTGCTTGGTGGTTCAAGCTGTTGCCGATGAGCGATAGCCGTCGAG
Organism: Cymbidium sinense; assembly: GCA_021442155.1. Taxonomy (NCBI): domain Eukaryota; kingdom Viridiplantae; phylum Streptophyta; class Magnoliopsida; order Asparagales; family Orchidaceae; genus Cymbidium; species Cymbidium sinense. The sequence continues at coordinate 174,401 of JAKCPB010002003.1, read as the reverse complement.
GAGATTTGTGCCTCTATTGATTGGACGTTAGCATAGAATAGGCTGTCTCCCGCGTGATGAATAGAAGTATCTGGGAGTCCTCAGAAACCGCCCTCAAAGTTACGGATCTACTCACGGTATCATCGGGCTTGAGAGGAGAACCTCTGGAAGTATTCTTTGAGGACTCTCCATCGTTACGGCGGATTAGGAGAGAGATGTGAATCCACGATGATTCTCTTGTTGCGAGCTACAAAAATGCAGCGAGCTCTCCAAATGATGGACGGACCCCTTAGCGAGTGAATAGAAATGTGAGCACATCCCTTTGAGAGTGAATACGACCTGAGACGAGTCATTTTACTTGAATGTGCATGATCGTTGAAAGTGATCGATATGCTTCGGATCGGTTGTGCCATCGTAAGGGTCCATCTTTGGGAAGCTTGAATCTCGTCGAGTCGGGTATTGCGAGATGATCTCGTGGCGAGTTTTGGAAGAAGCGGCGGGAGAATGGATCATTGATTGTTCTTGGGAACTCTTCTGCACCGTCGTCATTAGTTCATCGCGTATAAGGTGGCGTGGAGTTTCCGTCTGGTGACCATTAGTGTGGGGTGAGTAGAGCTGGCGTATCGAAGTTCGACATCTGGATGTGGTGCCGGGTTCTACTTGTTGATCCAGGCATTCCCGGGTAATCATTCTCGGGAAGAAAATCGGATTATCTTTGAGGGCGTCGGAACAGTGGCTCTTCAGGCGTGTTGGAGCGTTTCTTGGTCCTCTCGCGAGTCGAAGAATTTCGTTGGGAATCCTCCATCCTTTGAGCGATCTTCCAAAGAGGGGCTGACGGACCCTCACGAGAATGCATTATGTAGAGAAGTGTTGGAGACTTGGCATCCTTGATCACGAGAATGAGAGGCGTTGGGCAAACCGTTTAACCATATTGGAGATATAGCAATGGGGAAATTCCCCACAGACGGCGCTGCTGCGTCTTGAGAATTTTATTCCGTAGATCGAGATCTTTTCGTAGCCAAAATTATCAACACCTGAGGATATGAACAGGGTTATCGTGGAAAACCCGTTAAGGAAAAAACCAGGGCCTTGCCGTCGTAGAACTTTCTTATGTGTTCAAAGATCTGTCCTTGCTTCTCGTTAGTTGGAGAAGAAGGTGTTCTGAGGAAACAATATTGAGTGTAGAAAAATACAATATCTCGACTCCAAGAGGAGAAGTTTCCCAGCGGCGAGCGGATCTTACGGGAGCAACCTCTTGATCTTGAGGAGAAAAAAGCGGCCGGTCTTTTCTAGTCCTCAGGCGATCTCTAGGCGAGCTCACGATCTTGAACTTCTTGGTGGTAGCTGGCGGTGGTGATAGATGCGTCGGTCGAGTCATTGGTGGTTCTCGAGCTCTCGGTCTTCAATCGATTCCGGTCCTTTAAGGTGAGAATGAAGCTGTTATAGATTTTTGGGGGGGCGTAAATTCGTGGAAAACTCCAACCACTCCATAACCACTCCGTCGGACGCCCGGTCACGATCCCCACCGATCGAGCGGTGTATTTTGATGATGGGTGCCTTAATGATGTCGAATTGGGTGATCTTGGATTCGTTGGATTCGTCTTGTGGCAGCCGATCGACTATAAATATGTCGTTTGGTGACCATTTGGCGGATCGGGATCCATTTTCATGCTCGATAGCTTGATCGAGTCGATTGAGTTGGATCGGACTATGCTTGATGTTCTTATGTTGTCATCGAGGCGGTCGGTTTATTTGTAAGCTGAAATTGGTGATTAGATCGAAGCATTTCTAAAAATGCCTTGAGATTCGTGCTTGATCAGATTAATTTTCTGAGGACGTATCAAGTATAGCATTATGTGATAGTCTATCAATACATAATTGTAGTATATTGATTGTAAACTATTATATATTGATGTAATATTATTAACTACATAATAATACACAGTATTTATATACACATCAATATATAATATTTATAGTCAATACATAATAACTATGTATGTCACATGATGCTATTTATTAAAGTTTTGACATAAAAATTACATTCAAATTTTGTATATAATAATTTCTCTAAATAGAATGAGGGAACTAAGATTCGTTTAAGAGACTCATAAAATATTTAAAGAAATCACAAAGGAGAGCTACTAAAAATTTTTCAAATAATTGGTGATTAATTATCAATACACTGAGATGAAAGTATAACTTCTCGAGGATGGTAAGAAGAAAATTGCCCCAAACATGATCAGGGATGTCAAATATTTACTTAACACGATTAATTTTCGGCTTAGGTTTGGATCCAAAAAACTAATTTGTTTAACATTTGGGTTGGATTTAGATTGGCCGGTCATTTCGAAATTATTTCGATTTTGACACAAATTCAAAATTGATCGATTTTTTGCTGAATCATTGCAATTTTGACCTAAAATTAATATATAACAATCATTTGAGTCAATCGGGTTAAATACGGGTTGGGTCTGAATTAACGTTTTTGAGTCTTTGACTCATTTAATAAATAAGTTTATTCGTGTCGAGTCAATTTTTAGTCTAACCTGAACCAACCCTCTGATCCGAATTGATACCCCTAAACATGCTCGTGTTCATCACTACAAGTAATTAGAAAGATATGATACTTTCTTGAGGTGAAAATTTATTATCACTAATATATTTATCTATTATAATTTCACTATTGTTAGTTTAAATAACTATACGAAGTATTAGTTCAAGTCTATTAAGATCTAGATATAATTTTATTGACATTAATCAATAAGCAAAAAGGTCCGGATTTATTACTTTTTTTAAAATGATTATTAATATTTGCATCTAAGAATTTATAGCCCACTGAAAATGTTGTTAATTTGAAAATGTTTCTAATAAATACAAGTATATTCAAAAATATATATGTTATAATAATATCCCACTGAAAAAAAAAAAGATAGACATTTAATGCATTAATGATGTCATTCCCAAAAAATCTAGCATGAAAATTCTATTTATATTCCATTAAGCATACATTAGATTAACATTGTAAATGAGATCCATAATTTTGAATATTTTAAGTAGTCAAAATCATTAAAAAATCTAAATATGAGAGACTAATCCTATATATAATTTTTCATCATTCAATAAGACATTCAATAAAAAAAATGTATTCATCTAAAGAAGGAATTGAATATTTAGTTTGTCAAGAATATTTGGCTCATTATTTACAATAGCAATACAATGTAGATAACCAGTCTTAAAATCAATGAATATTTAGTTCGTCAAGAATATTTGGCTTGACTTGAATTTTTAAGGAGGTATAACCTTCAGAAAATTATCAAAGCATCACCAAGGATTGTGTACATCACATCATCAGCCCTCAATGCTCTGTTCCCTTAAACCATTATCTCATAAAGAATAATCAGGGATAACTTCAGCTTTGGAGTTTTACTTGGATGAGGATCTTAATGCATGAATAATGTAAGAATCACTTTGAAGTTCAATATAAGTCAATGAGAACACTGAATTTGAAAAGAGAAATACACATCGCATATCCATGTTAGTATCAAAACTCTATATATAAGAAGAGTTTAGCCTACGAGTGGGGGATTATGCATTGTTTATATTGGGCAATGGAGATCCTCTCTTGGGAGAGAAAATATTTACTAAAAGCAAAAGAAAGAAGGGCAAATTTTTAAAATAGGCACAATCCTAATCGTAATTAGCAGTTTAGGCATGAAAAAATTTTTTTAAGAAAATAGGCCTAATTAGTCCGCGAGACAACGTAACGATGGAAAATCGGTGCGGTCGTCCGTCAAATGGGGAGCTCTTCATCGCCACTCGTCCACAGACGGAGCTCGATTTATATTTTTAAAAAAAAAATTGTGCTTGATTATCATATTTTGCGCGTGCTCAGTCACGGTGTGAATTGAGAACTTGGTATCGTTGGAATCATGAAATTTTTCTACAACTTTTATGTTGTTTGAAATTTATGATTGCGGGATGCGGATTTTGCAAATACGGAAAAGCTGGGCGGAGCTGAAAATTGGGCGACAATGTATTTTATGCGTGCTCGAAGTCATCTGTGTGAGAATTGAGCAAAATTTGTATCGTTGGAATCGTAATTCTCTACAAGTTTCATTGTGAGAATTTAAGATTATGCGCAGCAGATTTTGCAATTGCTTGACGTGTGAGCTGAAAGTTGAGCAATCCTATGCGTATCGTTATACGGTGTCGGAATTGGGCAAAATTTGTATCGTTGGAATCATAACGAAATTGTTTACAACTTTTATGTTGGTTGAAATTTGTGATTGAGGCTCGATGCATAGCAGATTTTGCAAATCTTGAGCGGAAATGGAGTGGCTGAAGGTTTGGATGAGCAGTCTTATTTATTTAAAAGATTTGAATGTATTATATGATAAGCAACAATCTCACGAGTATTTTTACAAATGACATATAGAAGCTTTGATAAGTGGATTCACCAAAAAAATTCTTAAGAGATTCATTTCCTCTTAAACCAATAATTATAATATTTAATATCACCTCACTATTTCTACATTATTCAACTCCTTTTGTCATGAGAAATATTTTAGGATAAATAACATACAAATTGAAATTTGCGTGGCACAACAAGCCTTGAATGCTCTTCAATCTAATTGAAATATATCTAACAACTACATACTAGAGTCCGAATGCATGCTACTCATAATGAGGTGATATTTGAGATTAGTTGATTTTCCAATTTCTTATAAAAACAGTCATTTAGAACTTTAAATACCATGTACAAGTCCAATCAACAAGTTGCAGTGAAATCCTAATGATCGCATGTATCATAGACATCTTATAAAAATCACTCATAGTAAGTAAACATACAACAAAATGTAATCCGTATGGACGAGAAGATAATAGTGCATACTATCTCCGACGATACTACGATGCGGTATCGCATCTTCTGCGTGTGTAATGGGTGGTTGTGTGGCGGTCTCGAAGCGATGCTCCACGGTGGTCCGTTCACTGCTTTCGGATGGTTGTTGCGAGTAATCGAGGTGTGTAGCACTAGGTACATCGGCCGAAGGCTGTAGAGCGAAAATATGATCTGATCCATGAGTGTCATATGGAATGAGGGAGGCTCATCGTAGGAGAAGCGGTTCGCCAAGGTGCATCTGACCATAGCTCCTACGAATCTATGATGGTGTGTAAATGTATATGTAGATGGTTAGACCCGATGGAGATGATGGAGCAATATCCATCGCCATCCTGGCGCGATGAAGTACGGAATCTTAGTGTCCTCGTCGGCATCGAAATATACATGTTTAGGTCTGAGTCCTACACCCGATTGATTCTTTGAATCTCTGTCCTCCTCCCTCCCAAAATAGCATGAATATATCGGTATTCAATATGTGCTCACTGCGTTAATGACTTCGAATTATGATGTAATTAGTAAAAAAATTTATTACTACGGTTAAGAAATGTTTCTGTGAGTCGATCTCCGAGCTCGGGGTATCGTGTCTGATGCGTGGGTGCCTTTAGCATATATAGTGAAGCAAGCGATACCATCTCATGTATCGATTAATGGGCACTCCAGGCCTGGGAAGAGTCACCACCACAATTAACTCCCATCGCTCTCCCTGCATATATATGTGCGGTATCGACCCGGTCCATGTCGCTTTCCTCGACCATCCACTCGCGAAAGAAGAATCTACCGGTGCAACCTCAAGTGGAAGGCAGGCTGCACGAACCGCGATCGGGAAGGTGCCACTCAACTCGTTTCCAACTAATCAGGGGTACTCTAGCCAGCCATATGTGATCCCCATGTAAGCATATATCTGCGACACATGCCGGATCGAACTCAGTATGGCTCACTGTGTTGTTTGAGATGAATATTAGGGTTCTTATCTACATACAAAGTTGGCCCAAAAATGCACTTACAAAAAAATATGCGACTCTGCGGTAGGCCATCTAGCGTCTCGTAAACTCTAATATGGTGGCGTCACCTCTGGACAAACCCTTCATTCCTGACAACCCACAGCCCATTTATGTATGGAATATGTAACGTTAGTGCGCCCACATGAACATGCTCCCATACACCCGATGCGTAACCGACCATATTCATCCGGTTGGCGTTTCCTCATGGAGCTCCCCATACAAATGCAAATGGCACGCTCTTGTGAGAACTCCAAACGTCAAAATCCTCCAATAGGGATCGTAGGTGAATCTCGAACGGCGTCTCGGCATAAGGAAAGCAATCGCAAAATGTAAGCTCGACATGCATGCTAAAGCGAAATCGGCATCTAGTAAGAATCCATAATCGTCGTAGCGGCCGTAAGAACAAAGCAGTGCAATGCGTGCTTGCCCCATTGAACTTCGATGTGATATGAGGCGGATTGGATCGTTGTAGGCGGTCGCTCGATGTGCTCTATCATCATCTTGTCGGCGAATGCTGCGTCACCCCCCTCCAACAACATTAGCCCAATAATAGTGGGTTGTCTATCTCGAGGATCATGCAACATCCCGTGTGGCCGTCATCTCTTCAATGGGCAAATGGAATGAATTTATGCGAAGATACCGTTCCGAATGATGTGAAGGTGGTGATCTATCGAATGTCGCATCGGGACACACAATCCAATCAAGCGTCATGAATCTAATCTCAAGTTCTGGCTCTTTGAACATAAGCACATGAGATGACATATCGAAACCTACCAGATGAAATTATAGTTCGGTAAACAAAATATAAGAAAAATCCATACACGGCTTGACTTACAAATTCTTACAAGGTCGATGTCTTTGCTTTAATACGACCGTAGTCGCTATCTTAGGGTGAACTTAGCAGTAGTCCTACTGGTCTCCTCGCGTCTTCACCTCCGAGCACCTTCTTCTGACATCTACCTACAACAAAGACAAATCAATTAAATTCAAACTAATTAACATGAAAGCTTGGCTAATATAAAATAGATTGGTAGCTTTGAAATAATCATCCGACTTAAGATCGTGCTCCATAGCCTAAACATGGAGAACAAATTATATAAACACTCTTGCTTTGCTGAATATTAACTAAGTTGTTGATATAGCTTCTTTTATGTTCTTCGACACTCTTTTCTTTATGTACTAGTTTGTGAGTTGGCTTTGATTTTCAGGCGGTCCATCGTGAGCATGAAATCGATCGCGGGGCCGCGATCGGCGCTTTTCGACAAGAGAGTAGAAATTTGGTTCGGTCGGCGATATAAATTTCACTCCATTCGACACCGTTTGACCGCGGTACGCAAATTCGCTGCGTCAGGATTACAATGTGATCATTCGTGAGCATCTCTGCGTTGGGATCAGCTTTTCGATACAGAGTCGTAGAAATTTGGTTCGGTTCCGATATAAATTTCCTCCATTCGACGCGTTTGACCCGCCGTGCAGCGCCGCACTGCATGCATTCTGCGTATATAGAAAATCTCTTGAGCGAAATCTCGCGTCCGCGGTGATCGACCAACGGGAGAGTCGTGAAATTTGGTTCCGGCTGATAGCAAATTACGCCGGTGCGTCCGGATTCTGCGCGCCAGCGCGATAATGCGAAATCTCTGCGCGTCGGGACGCGATCGGCTTTCGATAGCAGGAAATTGTAGAGAATTTGGTTCGGTTCGGCGATATAAATTTCTCCATTCGTCGTTGACATGCCGCGCCAAATTACGGCGCGTCTGATTACGCGTATAGAAAATCGTGGCAGCGGCGTAATTCGCGGCGCATGTATCGAAATAAGCGAAATCATATCATCGACCAAAGAAATTCTCTGTCAGATTCTTATCGATCGCGATTCGCGTTCGCATGATCTTTGCTAATGTAAAACAATTTGCGCACGTGTCAGCGGTGTCAATGGGTGAAATATATATCGTCGAGGAACCAATCTCTAACTCTGTTAATTGCAGCTGCGTGACATGCAATTTTGCGTTCACACGGATCTTTCTCGATTTAGCATACCGATTGTCACGGTGTAATGTATGAAATTTATATCGTGACACAAATTCTCTGATTTCTCTTGTTGCGTCATGCGTCCACGCGGCAATTAGCGTTCACACATTATCTGGCTGTGCGAAAATGTGGATGATTTGCGTCGGTGTCAATAATAAATGGAGCAAAATTGATATCGTCACGGGCCAAATTCTCACGACTCTCTGTTGGTGAAAGTAGACAGCAAATTTCGCGTATTGTGATGTTTTGGCAGAATCAAATAAGGCGTAATTTCGGCGTCTCAACTGTGATGAGTGAAATTTATATCGTCGGAACTAAATTATCGACTCTCTGTGAGTGCGTCTCAACGAAAGCAGATTTTAGCGTTCACGATGAAACCTGAAAATATGGGACCTCAAAATCAAAACTCACAAACTAGTACATGGGAAAAGTGTCAGTAAGAATATAAAAGAAGCTATATCAACAACTTTGTAAATATTCAGCAAAACAACCTTAGCAATGAAGCTTTTAGATAACACTATCCTTTATAGAAACAGATTGATGACAAAATTCTTCAAAGACTAGAGACCAAAAGGTAATCATTATGTAAAAGAAAAATAATCTCTTTATTACTCTAATTGTTTTATGCTAATTAACAAAAAATGAAAGTGACTTTAAAAAATGAAAGCGAGTTTCAATATTAGAATCTCACCTCTTCTTCTTCTTTTACAAATATTACAATGCCACTCTCATTCACTTTATACAAAACATTCATTAGCACTCTAAACTTTATCCATAATGCGATTAGCTCACTAATCGGCCTTTGCGGACGTTGCTATTATGACTACTATTTTTACATACACTATAAATTCTATTACTTCTTGTGGTATTTTCATCCATAGTATTTACGAATCTATTTTAAGCGTGGTGACGACTTCCTCTTAATATCGGTGGGGGGTATACAGGAGTTCCCGGCGGTGATGTGTGTCGGCCACTCATCCGCGATCGGGGATGAACGCGAAATGTTCCTCATAGGTTTGTAGTAGTAGTCCAAGGTGTAGTAGGCGTCACGTGCGGGCGTGGCTTATATGTCGGCCCCTAACAGAAATGGCGTGAGGACATGACATGTGATAAGCTTGCGTCTGCATGTACATCTGACATATGATTCTCATCTGACTACGTATGTTACATTCTTTGGCATCAAAACTTGGTACTCATGTTGTTAATTGTGCATCGGAAATCTCCTTGCCTCATGTTCACTACCACCAAAGTTGCCTTAGTGGGGAGAGAACATGGAGTCTCTTGGTTCCGCGATGTTCTTTGAGTCAGGCGTTTCATGAAGCGTAGTGGTATGTTATAATATATTGAGACCGGTGCTGAATTCGTGCGTCTCTTAAGTACCTTGTTGAAGCATTGTTTGCATTTGTTGTCATGGTGTATACGTACCCATCATCATGGGTAGAGACCAGATGTACATCCTTTTCACGAGCCAATAGGCCTCTGTCGATGTTCTTGATATGGTCATACATCCTTTTAAAAATGCGTATATCATCGGTATTACCGCACATACATTTTTGGCATATGAACTCAGCGTCTCGACTCCGAGTTGTCTTTGCTTTTAAAGTTCTCTCTCAAATGTCTCGAGAAAAGCGATGTGTAACCACGGTAATATCTCCCAGCCCAACCAGCGTCGGTCGAAATGATGCACAAATCACCTCTATGCGGATCAATGGAACTAAGTTTTGGAGTGTCCATATAAATCACCGACTCAATACTTTCGATTATCACTGCGGCCGGTGAAATAAACCGTTGTTAGCATCAATTCCAATTGTGAGTAGAGCCCCTTTACCTAGGAGGAAAGTCCCATCGGACATAAAAGCGGGCACGATAATGCCAACCGATGGTGAAGGTTGAAGGACGAATAATTGTTAAATCGGGCTCGACGGCACTGTGTAGATCCACGGCATTCTTGAGCATATAGTAGACATGAATCTCCATCGATAAGATTCCTCCCAACTTCGAAAATAACCTTCCTTGCGATGCATCCCAAGCTTTCATATACGACACTCATATATGTTAAATTTTGACTCAATCGACGATAATCTCTCGCTTTAAATCAGATGGCCTTGCGGTTAAATGAAATAAGCGATAAGCTGTCTTTACATTATGTCCGCGATGAATGACTACATGTATGTCGTCTTTATCGCCAATTCTTCATGCACCCCAATCTCTTTACTAACTTGCATGTAAGGTTGCGTCTGAGTGTAGCATATTGAGTGCTGATATGGTGAACTTGGATTTGTTTGCGTGAATAGCTCGGCGTTGTTAATGATAAACCAACCAGCAATTTTATCAAGAAAGCACATACCTTTCATCGGAATGCAACTTTCAAGTACAAAAGTTGACTCATCGAAGGCCCATCAAATGTTAGCTCTTCATCCCATTCTCAGTTATTTGAGCATGGCACATATACTCATTGTTAGGCGTAAGTGCTCCTCTGTTTGGCTTGTTCTAATTGGTGGTCCACAATAAGCTCTCGACATTAGATGGATATTTTCCCCTTAAAGAAGGCCCATCGCATCACTATCACCCCCCCCTCATCATCGGGTACTTGTTGCATAAGGCAGTTTTATACCCATCACTACGTCACCCCGGCATCACCCCAAAGTGAACTTGTACCCGCTACATTAGCGGTTAGGCCACCGCGCGGCTTCTGGCGGTTTCATGCAAATCAAGTGTGATGAATTTATCTTGATTGAAACCACGTGATGCTCCTCATTAATGACAACATCTCTTTCCTCACAATTTAACTCCTGAACTTCAACATAAATTACTACAGGTTGCATCGACGTTGCGTTGATGATTCACATACTTTTCGTCATAATATGTGTAGCGATAAATCACCAATAGAAACCATAAGATTAACACATGACTTTGCATGGTCAACTTCAATGATCTCATGATTCATGCAGTTAATTAGTTTAGTGGGATCGAATTATCGATTTTTTCACCAATATAGTTCGGAAAGAAATTATCAACTACATTCTAATCATAGCTTTCATAAAGATGAATACTATCGTACAACGGAATTGCACCAAAATCATATTGGCAGAGACATATGGCTATCTCACACAGCTCCCAAATCACCAAACGGAGTTGCACCAAAATCACTAAGAAGAATCGTATCTCATTAATCCATGGCTAGATGAATGAACACTTGCAAACAATCAATGGCTATAAAACATTCATAGCTAGATGAATGTTTTATAGCATACACACTACAAAAGTTAAAAACAAGTGACAGAATTATATCCTTCAAAAATGCCTAAACATTACAAAAGTCAAATGCCAACAGTTAAGTGAGCTAATATATTTTCAAAATTTCTGAATATTAAAAGCGAATGTGAGTTTAATTCAATTCAATGAACAACACAATAACTTCCAAAAGACAGAATAATTGATTCACAAAATGAAAGGATTACGAGTCATATATACAACATGTAATACATCCTTATATCACTCATATGACCAAAATATATGATAAAGCACTAGAAATGGTGTTACTTCTCATTGCGTAGAGGATAACGCATACAACAAGTAAATAACATATAAGGTATATACAACCAAAGACAAGAATGACAATTTAAATAAACTAAGTCCCATTGATGCCTTAAGTAAAATCACTGCTGCAAACTCAATAGAAATACTTCATGATATCTACTACTCAATAGAAATACAAATGTAGCTAAATAACTCAAGGAAATAAGCAAAATCAGACAACACAAAGCAAGATCTATCACAAATTAAGCATTCAGGAAAAAATTTACCTTAATCGGTGCATGAACGAAGAAATAACCCGTTTCGGCAATGGCACTCGGCGGGGGGAGCTCTCCCTTGGCCCGTGGCGACCTCCCTGGCGGCGGCGTGCTTGATTCTTGAAATCGGTGGTGGAAGCGGAAATGGATTGGGAGGAAAAAGAAATCGCGATCTCGAACGGTTTGTTTGCAGAAATAGGGGCGGCGGTGAGCTCTCCTGGCCCGTGACCTCCCTTGGCGGTGTGCCGGTTCTTTGAAATCCAGCGGCCCGAGGGAGCGGCGTGAGCGGAGCGATGTGAGGAAAAGGAAAGTGATCAGCGCTCACGGTTTTGTCCGATATAGGGGCGACGGTCGTCCGTCTGACGGCCCGGTGCCGAGGTGGCCTCCGCGTTCGCCGTCATTATGCGACTACATTTTTTTAAAAAAAATTTTCATGCCTAAACTGCTAATTACGATTAGGATTGTGCCTATTTTAAAAATTTGCCCAAGAAAGAATAGGGGTGTTATATGCTTGTGCCCATTCACATTCAGGTGTCTATCATAAAAATTTTGTAGCCTATTGTCACTTATTTATATGCGTATATGTTGAATATTCATGTTGAGCTAAGACTAATTTATCTCTATCATTGAGAAACTTCTAGCACTCCATAAGAAAGAAACAAAATTTTGAATGTATAACTAATCTCGAAGAAGAAGTGATTCACATACAATCAGTTTTCTTCACCACATGGTCACATATCTCTGCATTCCAATATAGCATTAGTTTAACTCAAATACTATCAGTTTTCATGCATTGAAATATCTAACCAATAGATGAAAATCATCATTTGTGAACTCCGTCAGCAGGCTCAGCGGTAACACGACTGGCAGCTTTAACAGACATTCTGAACTCCGCCAGTTTTTCAGCTTCCGGGAGCACCTCCTTGACGGCCTCGGCAGAACAGAAGCGTTCCGCCCACTCAACCAACCGAGGAGTCTTCGTCTCGTCCAAAAAGTGTATGCCCGCCATGATTTTGCTAGCTTTAAGCCAACCAAGTAAGGAACCGAGGGCGATGTCGATATAACCGATGCTGTCGCCGCCGAAGAAGCTCTTCCCTTTACTGCAATTTACGAAAGCCATTTCCAGCTCCTGCAGTGCGGCGAACACTTTATCCTTCGCTTCTGCTTTGCTCTTCTCGTTCGTGCTGTCAAGCAATAGCGGACCCTGAGGCGGCAGCTGTGACAACGGCGCGCAAGATATATAGGCTATGTTAGTAAACATCGTTTTTTTGAGTAGTAAACAATGTGCATTAGTCGTGGATAACTTTTTAGTACAAGTTAGCATTTAATCTTTTATAAAATGGTTTCTTTATAAGATAATAAGTAATAATTAAAAGGTAAATTTGACTTTAAATGCATCATAATTACAAAAATAAAAAAAATATGCTCAAAAATTTGATATGTGAGAGAAAATATATCTATATAGAATATTTGATGGTATAGGTCTCCCATATCAATATGTATTTAGCTCGACAGAACAGAGGATTAGTTATTATAACATATGATTAAAATTTTATATGCAAGGAAACAAATAATTGATATATTATTCTAATTTTGTTATTACAAGACATAGAAATTCAAATTATATTTTAAAATATAATTTAAATATTACATTTTAATAATTACAATTGAAGTTTTCATGCAACCCAAGATGACCAAATGATTGATTGCTCTAACTCCATTTATAAAGAATTGGGTTTTAGGTTTAGTGATATGGATGTGTGTGGTTGATTAAATTTGCTTAATTTTTTAAAATTAATAAATGGCTTACTCTAGTCATAGACATTTTTATCACACAAATAATGATTACATTTTAAATATATATATAATTCATACCCATAAAAAATATAATTAATAATATGGCTTTGAACATGTTATTTACACACAAAAATATCAACATAACTCATATCTTTTTATGATAAATCAACATTATAAAAAGTTAGAAGATTTACATATATATCATATAAATTTTATGTATTTATATATATGTAATATTTAAAGTTAAATATTTAATTATTTAATATTTTTTATGTTTAAAAAGTTATATTTTATTTTTAAAAAGTGAATGATAATAGTATTATTGATGTCATATTTAAGATTGGAGTTTAGATAGGTAAATATATAAGAGTTATATGATTTGTATGGAAATCACTCTAAAAGTTTATCTAATGAATATTTTAAATTATCTAGCAAATTCTCGGTCATAATATACCTTGTCGTCGATGTAGGCGGCCCAGAAGCGGCAGATGGCGCGGTCGTAAGAGTCGGCAGGAAGGATTGGAGCGCCGGCAGAGGGCCAGACTTCGTCGATGTACTGGACAATAAGAAGGGACTCGCAGACGGGCTTGCCGCCATGGATGAGTATAGGAAACTTCTTATAGACATTTTTATCACACAAATAATGATCACATTTTAAATATTGATATGATCATGAAAATTCTATCGAAAGCCGAATCTTGATCACAGAAAACAACGTAAATTTAAAGCGGTGAGATCAAAGACAAAACATCATTGGAAACTTAGGGACATCGTTAAATTCTCAAATATGGGTATTTATAAATCAATCGGCGTCTGGCCGGATCCAATAAGCGATCGTAATTCGTCATCCTTAAGCATGTTTAAAATACATCAAATGATCAAAATGAATCATTTTGAGCGTCCTGAAGTGGAGTGGACGAGTTTTTTATTCTAGACGTCATTTCCGTCATAAATATCTCATTCATGAGGAGTGTGAAGAAGGCGGCGAGAGAGGGAGAAGCTCAAGATCCTCCAGATCGTCGCGTCCATACACGGTCGGCCGCCGTGGCCGTGCATGGTTATCCGCCGTCGTCGATCTACAATTCTTCCGTCATGATGACTTCTAGTGATTGTTGCATTTCTCAGTAATGCATCTCTGATTGTTCCGATTTTAGGTAATTGTTCGCAGCGTTGATTGCTACATCATTCTACTTCTTAATATTCTGACATCTTGATTTGTTTTCTTTCAAATATAATTGTAATCCGTATAGGAAGATTTTGTCTTCTAAAACAGATCAGTGGAAGCTTTTATTTTGCGTGATTTTTCTCGAGATTTTTCACATGAAAATTTCTAGAGTTTTCTTTCTTCTTTAAATCGTGTGTGTGTCGGATTTACATTAGGTAAACTTTTCTATCATGATTTCTAACATTGAAATATATATATATATATATATATATATATATAATTCATACCCATAAAAAATATAATTAATAATATGACTTTGAACATGTTATTTACACACAAAAATATCAACATAACTCATATCTTTTTATGATAAATCAACATTATAAAAAGTTAGAAGATTTATATAATATCACATAATTTTTATGTATTTATACATGTAACATTTAAAGTTAAATTTTTAATTATTTAATATTTTTTATATTTAAAAAGTTGTATTTTATTTTTAAAAAGTGAATGATGATATTATTATTGATGTCATATTTAAGATTGGAGTTTAGATAGGTAAATATATAAGAATTATATGATTTGTCACTCTCAAAGGTTATCTAATGAATATTTTAAATTATCTAGCAAATTCTCGGTCATAACATACCTTGTCGTCGATGTAGGCGGCCCAGAAGCGGCAGATGGCGCGGTCGTAGGAGTCGGCAGGAAGGATTGGAGCGCCGGCAGAGGGCCAGACTTCGTCGATGTACTGGACAATAAGAAGGGACTCGCAGACGGGCTTGCCGCCATGGATGAGTACAGGAAACTTCTTATAGACAGGGTTAGATTTCAGGAGAAGCTCGCTCCTTTTGCCGTGGTCTTCCTGGAGAAACTCGTACTCGATGCCCTTCAGATTTAGAGCTATCCTTACCCTCACAACGAAGGGGCTCGCCCACAACCCGATGAGCTTCACATCTTCTGCTGCCATTAATTCTCTTTAAATTTCAGATCTGAAACTTGGTAAATGAACAGTAAGTGCCGAACGAATAACAGTTCTCCTTTGAGATTTTAAAGATAAGTGGATTTACTAATTCCCGTACGCAATTTGTGCCTAATAATTTCTACCAAAACAGTTGTCTTTGAGAAATGCGTAAGCAATGACGTCTTCAAGTATTATATTTGCTTTGAACTCTGGATTAACTTCTTACGGTCTATAAAATATTAATTAGGGACTTTTATATATACAATCATCTTATTCTTTTGTATTTATAAAATAATCATTTTTAATCTTAATTTTCAAATTAACTTTAAATATTAAAATTCATAACAAAATCTTAACTCATATTTTTTATTTTTATAAAATTTTTAATGATTTGATTATGGCACATACAAATATAGTTTAAAAATAATAATAATAAGAAGAATGGTTAAATTGTAAATACGTATTAGATGATTGATTTATAAATATCCCTATTAATTAATGACAAGTAGAGGAATCAAAAGTTTCTTGAAGAATTTTTTTGTATTGACTATTTTAAAATAATATGATTTTTAATTGTAGGAATTGAAGAAAAGAAAAGAAGAGCAACTTTGAAAGAAGTTTGATTAATTAATTACGATATAACATCACAAGTTTGATGAGATTAAACATAAGTTTTGATACAAATTTAAAATTTATTGTATTTAATTACCCATGAAGATAAATCAACATTTAAATTGGTCCAGGTAAAGTTAGTGAGAGATTTTATTCAAAAATTCTCTTGAATTTTGTAGAGAACTTTGATTGACCTTTTAGAGCTCAAAAACATAATTAACTACAGTTATGAATGGACAAGAGGCAAAATCTAAGATTGTAATTAGGCATAATTTTTTATTGATATTACCAAGCAATCTCATATTTATGTCAATCATTGACCTCTTTATTTATAATTGTTAACTAAGCTTAGTGAAATAGAAAGAACTCCATAAAGTTAAAAAAAATGAATTCTTAAAAGAGACTCAATATGATTTACCATATTGTAACAAGCAAGTCTAGCTGAGTGTTATCCAATAGTTGAGGATTGAAGGAAAATAACATAACTGTGGGCCATAAATCTTGGACAATTTTCTTTGTAAAATTCCTTAATGAGTTTTACTAGTAAGAACATCTTAGCCGGTTATTAATAAGTGAAAATTGTTAAGGCAAGCTTGAAGGAAGTTTGAATCTTGGTTTGAAGAAAGAAGGAAGTTAAGAGAGCATCTTTGAGCTAGCTTGTTTGAGTCAATGTAAAGAAAATATTCAGAGATAACGATAGTGAGTGTCATATAAGAAGAGTCAATAACAACAAGATGTGATTTTGAACGTGTTTGCCTATGTTCACCATGGAATATACTAATTTTGATTATAATAGAAATAGAGACAAGATAGAGACACCAAAATATAGTGGATTCAATCTTTTTTTACTATCACTAGAGAAATAAATAGGTTCTTGTACAACGACATCTTTTAGGGATGGTGTTGCAGGTTTTTTAGAGGGTTCACCCTTTTCAACCGTAGTTGAAGAGTGCCATAAAGATATGTATTTAAATCGACCATTATTGAATTATTGAATCTTTTCATTAGGCCATGGACTCAAAAGAAGGACTTCCGGTTAGGGTGGTTCTTCCATGTGGGGTGATCCACCGATCGTCCCTACCAGAATTCATGGGTCGAAAATCGGAAGAGAATTTTCATTACCTTTAAGGAATTCGATAAGTCGAAAACAGTGCGATTGTGCAAAATTTATTTTGAAACTAAATTTTGACATCTTGTTTCAATGATATATTTGAAGCGGTCATGAAGGAGAAAATATTGATTAAGTAAATCATCTTGGAATTTTGAGATGCACTTAATCACAAAGCATTCTTTTGATAATGGAATACTTTTCGTAGGATTCCATTTACGAAAAAAGTGACTAATTCTTCTTTAGAATTCTTTATTTTGCTTTAAGATATCTATATACTTTATCGGAGGCATGGTTTCAATAATTTTGAAACTTGGGATCATGAATTAAGGCAGGGGAAGATTTTGAACCCTTTCTTTAATTTTGCCTATGAATATCGGAATATAGTGGAGGATTCTTTTAATGTCAAAAGGTGAGCATCTTTGGCAGATTTTGATATAAATTTTATAATTGAGCTCTAAGAGCTAATATTTTTACTAAAATGATATCGAGAAATTTATTAGAATTCAATACTTCTATTAATTGGTATAATAGAAGCATTGGATATATTATATTTTAAAAATTTTATTTCGGTTTAAAATAATTTGATTTTGGCTCAAAATAACTAATCCATTTTTTCTGCATTTAAATATTTTTAGATGGTGGAAGTGTTCATCAATAGTGTTTGAGCTAGAACATCATCGATATAGACTAAAATATATTTAAAATAATCTTTAAATATATTATTCATGATATCTTTTGAAGGTGCATTTTTTAAACCAAAGGGCATTACGTTCCATTTGTAATGTCAGAAGAATAAATCTTGTTTTATAGCGATCCGATTCTTTGATCCGGATGCCAATATCGATTTTAAATCAAATTTTGAAAATATTTTTGCATTATATTTAATAACTCCTTTTATTAGGAATTGAATGATCTATTTTAAAATTTTATTTATTAAATATAATTACAAGTTGTCTCCCTCTTTTTACGCCAAATTCATAACATAGAATGCGTGTTCGAGGGAGTGATTGAATTATTCCTTTCTTTAATAAATCAACAATCTCTTGCATAAAGCAAGTTATTGCTCGTTGATCGACAGGATGAGCTTTAGTGAGAATGTCGTTCATTGAAATTATCGATGTATGGGAGATCCATATATGAGTCTTTCTTTCAGAAAGCAATTGGGTTGTCTCAGACTTCTTTTTGGAATTCTTGGTGGCAATTTTGAATTTTTGCTTTTAATTTTGGAAAAGAAATTTCTTTAAAAGTTAAAGTAGATTTCTTCTTGTAGATAATTTATATGCATGACTTATTTTAAGCTATTCATTTCATTTATGATAATTTATTTAGGATTGGTGATAAAGCGGAATGTGATTTTTATCCCAAAACAATGAATTAATCAATTCTAGTGATTGACATTATTTTAAGAAGGAAAGGGGTTCTAAAATAATGTGTTGTATTACTAAAATAAAATAAAGGCATTTGAATACAAACATCATCTTGACGCAGTACTGGATGATAATTTATATAATTTGTAAGACTCACATTAAATTTTAGCATTGGTTTTTTTAAAATATTTAGAAGGAATTATTCCTTCTTGTATACAATTTAAATATGAACAATTAAATTTGGTATAAAATAAATTTATTTATAATATAATTTTAAGACGAATATCCATTTAAAATTATGCAAACTTCTAATTTTAAATTGGCTAATTCAGTGAATAATTTCAAGCTATTAATATAACTTTATGTCTTAAGATATGAATTAGAAGATGAAGTTATCTTATCTTAAATATATCATGAGGATATCTAACTTTTGTATAAAGTTTACAAATTTGTCTTTTCACATTAGCGTCTGGGCCAGTATATTATTATATTTTTTATAATAATCTATCATTGGCGGACTTTGTGATTAGATTTATGATTTGAGAATTGAGGATGAAGATAAAATATGATCTTACGCTTGATTCTCTTTCAAAATCGAGGTAATGTAGCGAATTTTCATCGAGGTTTGTTTTAACCCGTCAATTTGAAGTTCATCGACTTAACTGTGACGGTCGTCGATTTGTAATGACTATCTGACGCGTCAGCAGCATTTTATTTCTCTTGTCTCTTTAGTTTTAGATCCAGAGGGATGAGAGTACTTGTGTTTGTGCATGAATTTATCACATTTTTATGACGTGATTTTTCACGTTTAGGAAAAATAGTCTTTCGTGTTTTTCCCTTATTTTTGAAAAATAAGGGCGTGAGGATCACGGTAGAATTCATAGAATTCATGGCGGTGGCCTTCAAGTAGGCGTTCTCTTTTCATTTGATCTTTTAATTTAAGATGAGGTATTTAGACCATTTTTACATGCATAGAAATAAGGTTTCCATATGTTAGGGTTTCATATGGGATGGTTCCATCATTATAGGAAGAGAAACCTTAACCTTTTAACAAATAGATTGGGAAGGCCTTCAATGAATTTTTGCTTCCGGTGAAAGCTATTTGCATCATAAAGTGTCATGGCGTCTTAGAAATATATCCTTGTACCATCAAAATGGGTTAAGGATGGACATCTTAATTTTGGAGTAAGAGAGTTTTTCTCCTTGATCTCCAATGGATCCAAAATGATCTATAATTGTTTGAATTATAGACCAATTTCATTGAGTTTTCTTTATTCTTTTGGAAGATCCTTAGTACTTAAGTCAATTTCACTGGAGGTCTTCCCTTTTGAGGAAAGAAAATTATCCCACCATCCTTTAGAGTTCGGAGAATCACGAAATGATGGCTCGGCGATATGAGATTTTGCTTGATATACATTGAATAGTAGAAACATAAGCATTCGATGAAGGGTATGAATGATTTGATGTTGGAAAAGTCAATATTCCATTCATATAAAGAATCTCCATCATAGAATTTCTAAGAAATGAGTATCTTCCTCAAATAATAAATTAGGAGGAGTGGGTTTTATAATAATGTTTTCCAAATTTTTCTTGGGATAAGAAAGTTTTGGATATCAAGGAGGATGAGGATCTTGTAATTCTTGAAAAGGTTTTGAACTTTTCAATATTACTTGATTGATGATTCGGTGGTTGAGGATTCATTTGAATCTTCTTCGGTTGATATCTTCAAGAGCTCCTACATACTTTTCTTAAATTTAGAATCAAATTCGAATGTCGAAGAGAGTCCCAACTTAAGTCGGTTTAGGAGGTGGTTGGAAAAAGGTTTCACAAATGGGTTTATACTAGTAGAAGCTTTTTTACGAGCTTTCTAGTTTGCTAGAAACCTTTTGTTTAAAGCCGATCGATTTTAGACTTCAGCAAAAGATGATCGATGATTATTTGAATTATCTTCTTATAATTAAGTTGTTTAATTACGAGTAATAAATTCTTTAGAATTTGTGGATCCTTATTTTTTTTGAAGGTAATTAAGGTTTATCATCCACCATTTTACAACGATGGAGGATAAGATGCTTCAATTATTTTTCCTTGCTCTGCCATTTTTTTGTAGTTAAAATAGCAACTTGAGCGGATTGAGCATATAGCGCAAAACCATACGAAAGGAATAGTTGCTTTGGCTTCACTATTTCTTTCTCTCATTTTGAAATATAAATCATTTATTTGAGGCGTTGATCTTAAAGTAAAACTTTCAGTATGAAAGTTATCATACTTTGGTTAAGTATTCCTTGAACAACCTCTAGTCTTAGAACCTATTGTGTAGCTCATTAAGACTAAAGTTCATTTAGATGTGGAGATTGATTTTTCTCTCATATGATAAATATGATTTATATTTAGGCAAGGGCATGTGATGGTTGAGTGTGTGATCCATCCGATCTAGACTTCTCTGAGGTTTCAGAAGGGATTGAAACCCTAGGAAGTGTGATGGATCGACGAGGGTTAAATCTGACCTCAACATCACCATCCATTGTTTGAATTATCTGATCTACATCTTGATTAATGGAAGGTCTTGGTGCGACAGTAGATGGTATAGTGAGTGAAATACCACCTCATTCCATTTAATCACTCAGTTAGTAGCAATATGGGATGATAACAGATTTGTTTCGATCAGAGTAGTTTGTTCGGCTGGTTGAACAGCTTTCTGAACTCAAGGATTTAGAGTATTTAAAACTCAAAAATGAATTCTAAAAATTAGAGCAATAATTTGACAGGATGAAATCATAACCATAAAATAAATATAATTTTAGAGCTTCAAAAGATTTATATCGAAAGAGATAAACTTCAGTTGGGAAAGGTGTTGAAATAAATCTGGTGACATAGTCTCTGACACTCATTAGGATTGAGCCCGGTGAAGGCATCGCCATCTCTTAGGCTTGCTAAAATAGAAGCATTTAGACCTTTAAGAGTTAAAGGTTTGAATCTATCGTATCATCCTATATGAATATATTTAAAGTCTTGTATATATTTATGCAGATCTTCAATGTTAGTAGATAAATGATTTTATTCATTTGATCTACATAATGGTTTGTTCTATTTTTTCGAAGATTTTCCTTAAAATCAAAAGTTCCAAATTGATAAATGGTTTTATCAATTTTGGGAGAGACCATCTATTTAGGTCTTCTTCATTCAAGGGAACTCGCCATTTGAGTTCTTGATTAATTATTATTTCTAATCGTTAGATTAGAAGTTACTTCAGTAGAAGCCATAACCAAAAGGGGAAAAGGGGAGAGGAAGATGATGCGGGAGAGTTTGAACAAATCACCCCATAAGGATAAAACAAACTAAGTATAAACCTCCATTAGAATTATCTTCCAGCATCACAAGAATAGGACTTACAACCCAAGCCTCATATGACAATTTACCATTTATGAAGATGGGAATATAAACCTCTATTCCAGACAGTTAACAATAAATAGGACTTATCACCGATCAAGCATCACGCATAGGATGGCCATTTCGATGAAGGCGGGATAAAACCATGGGAGGAATGAACAAAGTCTTGGTTCATCAAAGCATGGTGATATTGATAAAAATCTCTAACATCCCCCCTGGGGATTTACCCCATCATGGCTCACGATACGACTTATACCGGGATATATATAAGACTTATTTATTAAAACTTAAAAGTACTTACGATGTGATGAGAAGCGGGGAAGAACTAAGGAGAGTACAAGAGGAGAATAGAAGACAAGAGAGATGGAAAATGAGCACACTTAATGTGAGACAAAGCCTCCTTATATAGAGGTGGAGGCATAGGACTTTGAACAATTAATAAATAAAGAAAAGCGTTATAATTATTAAATAGAAACTTTCTTTGAAGCAAAGCTACTATTAAATAAAAGATACTTTGCTTAGAGGCTAAGCAAGGTATAAAAATATTATAAGATGGCTACTTTTGGAAAGTAGCAATTATTTCATTTGGTGGGACCCACGTTATAAAGTAGGTTCTTCTTGAAAGTTAAGCTTTTTTAAAAAGTATAATTATTTCTTGGAGATTACGCTTTATGAATTAAGTTTCTCGTGGATTCCATTCGTCCGTCGAAGACTTCGCTTATGAGATATAGATAGGGTGATTAAACACCTTGGCGAGTTAATTTTTGTAGATTTTTTGAGACGTTCCTTATGTTGAATCTTGGTCTCATGGGATAACGTCTTTTGATGCTTTAGTACCTCATCTTGATAATCAAAATCATAGTTTTTGAGGATCGTTAATTGAGAATAAGCTTTAATAATGACTTTAATTTGTTTTAGCTTATCCTCAATGTTGATTGAATTCCACCATTTTAGTAAAATTATCTTTGAAGGACCCGATTGAAGGGGTCCTTTCCAAGTATAACGTTCCGACTCAAATCCATGGGATTTGGCGGTCAAATGAAGAAATGAGCAAGATTTTATGAATCATTTTTTGGGATTAATAGCCCTCATTTTGGGGGACTTCCATCAGGTCATTGAAGACCTCTTTGATTGGATCGGAAGAATATTTAATTACGCTCCAAAATAGTTCCATTCCATCTTTGGAAGTTCTTTGTTGATAATATCTTTGTTCATTATGAACATCCATGAATGCCTTTGTTTGTCATTGAGAAGGAAGAAGGCGCATCATCTTGCACATAGCACCAATAATTTGCTAATTTTATGCGTAAATTAGTGGAGGATAAATACATTTTCTCTTGGAATGGAGTTAGACCCCATTCACTTTGATGAAAGATCTTTTGTATAACACATTTCTATACAAAATTGTATGGTTCGTCGATCACGAACATGATTAATCTCATACACTTTAATTGTATTAAGATTTTTTTATAATTCTCTTGAGAGTAGATTCAAATGGGAAAGGATTGTTTCCCAAATATCTTTCAAATAAGGCCTGGATTATTTATTGAATAATCGGAGGATTAATTTCAATAATATTATATTTTATTTCTTTAGAAATAAATAGGTTCTTGTCTGAACGACATCTTTTAGGGATGGTGTTGCGAGTTTTAGAGGTTCACCTTTTCAGCGTAGTTGAAGAGGAAGTACCATAAAGATATGTTTTTAATGATGCCAATTGTTGAATTGGGTGGGATCTTTTATTAGGCGACGTGACCTCCATGAAAAGACTTCCTCGGTTAGAGTGGTCATTCTTCCATGGGGGTGATCCACCCGATCGTCCCTGCTTAGAATTAGAAAATCGGAAGAGAATTTTCATTACCTTTAAATTATGTCGAAATCAAAAGACTGCGATTCTTGCCATGATGCAAAATTTATTTTGAAACTAAATTTTGACATCTTGTTCAATGATATATTTGAGGAGCAGTCAATCTGAAGGAGAAAATGTTGATTAAGTAAATCATCTTGAAATTTTGAGATGCACTTAATCAGAAAGCATTTCTTTTTTGATAATGGAATACTTTATTGGTAGGATTCCATTTACACGAAATAAAGCTAATTCTTCTTTAGAATTCTTTCCTTTGCTTTAAGATACTCATAGCCACTTATCGAGGCATCGGTTTCAACAATTTTGAAACTTTGTATGGTCCATGAATTAAGGCAGGGAAGGCTTTGAAACACTTTCTTTAATTTTGCTGCTACTTCGGTATGAATATCATGGTGGGATTAATCTTTTTTTGTGCATGGTATTAAGTGCATCTCAAAATTCCAAGATGATTTACTTAATCAGCATTTTCTCTTTCGTATTGACTGTTCCTTAGTCAACTACATCATTGAACAAGATGTCAAAAATTTAGTTTCAAAATAAATTTTTGCATCATGTGTAACAACTCTCATCTTCGACCGACATCAATTCATTAATGATAATGAAAATTCTCTTCTGACATTTCATTGAATCCATGCGAGGACGATTAGGGGTGGATCACCCCATGAAGAATGACCACTCTAGAGAAGTCCTTCTTTCCAGGTGTGCAGCCGCTCTAATGGAAATGATCCGATCAATTCAGCAACAATTGACATGATCGATTTAAATACATATCTTTTCTCATATTTGAAAAGGGTGAAAAAAAAGCAAATTCACAAAAGATATGTTGCAAGAACTTGTTTATTTAAAGAAATAAAATAGAATATTATTGAAATTAATCGATTATTCAATAAATAATCTTGTTATTTGAAAGATATTTGGAACAATCCTTTCCCATTTGAATCTCTCTCAATAAAATTATGAAAAAAATCTTATACAATTAAAGTGTGTGAGATTAATCGTGATTAGCATACCATTTTGTATATGCGTTATACAAAAGATCTTTCATCAAATGAATGAGTCATTCAGAAAAATGTATTTTTATCCTCCAATTTAATTCTGATATAAAATTGGCAAAATTGTGTGTAATAATGATGAAGGCCTTCTTCTCGATGATAAGAAGGCATTCATGGATGTTCATGAGATATCATCAAAAGAACTTCTGGTTCTTGGATGGTGGAACTATTTTGGAGTAATTAAATATTCTTGATCCGTCAAAGTGAGGATGGAAGAGCAAAATGAAATTTAATAAAAAAATGATTGAGGACAAAATCTTGCTCATTTCTTACTTGCCAAATCATTTTGTTTTACTTAAATGGAAAAGGATCTTATTAAAACTATTCCTCAAAATTCTATTTTTGTGTTTGTCTAGATGATGTTACACAAAGGCGTTATCTCAGAGATATAAAGTCTAAAAATCTGATCCAGGTGTTTAATCCCTTAATTGGCGACTTCGGCGTGGAATCCTTTGGAGAAACTTAAATTCATGAGAAAATAATTAATACTTTTAAAGTAGCTTATCTTTCTCTAATTACTACAACTTTCATAAAGTCCCATAATTCTACTTTCAAAATAATCTTATAATATGTACCTTTGCAGCCTCTAAGCAAAGTATCTTTATTTAATAGTAACTTTTATCGACAAGTTTCTATTTAATAATTATGTTCTTTAAGCACATTTTTCTCTTTATTTAATAATCATTCTTCTCACATGTCTCATATAAGGAAATTTTATTTAAGTGTAGATTTTCTTCTTCTCTTCTATTCTCCTCTTGTACTCTCTTAGTTCTTTCATTTACTATATCATGTGTATTTTTAAGCTTTAATAAATAAGTCTTTATATTTCCATATGATGGGGTAAATCACAGTATGTTAGAGGATATCACCATGCTTTTGGATGCATTCATGATGCTTTGATGATTGATGTTTTTTGTTCATTTTCGATAATTCTAGAGGTTTATATTCTTCGTAAATGGCCATAAATCCTATTGTTGAGGCTTGAAAGGGTTGTAAGTCTATTTTTTGATGCGAAGATAATTCTCTTGGAGGTTTATACTTAGTTTGTTTATCCTTATGTGGTGATTTGTTTCAAACTCTCCACCATCTTCTTCTCTCCCTTTTTCCCCTTTTGATTATAACTTCTACTTCTTAAACCAGGAGAAATAATAATTTAAGAACTTTACGAGTAGTTCCCCAAATGAAGAAGACCTAAATAGATGGTCTCTCCCCAAAATTGATAAAACTATCATTTATCAATTTGGAACTTTTGATTTTAAGGAAAATCTTCTTAGAAAGTAACATTATAGATCGATGGATAAAACCATTTATCACTAGCGTTTGAAGATGCATTGCAGACTTTAAATATATATATGATGATCTGAGATAGCATTCAAACCTTTAACCCTTAAAGGTAAATGCTTTATTTTATTTTAAGAGATGGCGGATGCCTTTTCAATCTAATGTGTTGTAGAGCTATATCACGGGCTTATTTCAACACCTTTCCCAATCGAGTTTATCTCTTTCGATATAAATCTTTTTGAAGCTCTAAAATTACATTTCTGACTTTATGGTTATGATTTTCTCGGTTTTCTATTGCTCTAATTTTTAAATTCATTTTAGTTTTAAATAAATCTACAATTGAAAAAAATTATTCAACTTGAATGAACTACTCGATGAAACAAATCTTAGCATCCCATATTTCTTGTTGATTAAATGGAATGAGGTGGTATTTCCATGGACTATCATATCACAGACCTTTAATCAAGTAGTCGATAATTCAAACAGCGGATGGCAATGTTGATTCAACCTCATCGATCCATCACTTCCTAGGTTTCTATCCCGAAATCGAGAGAATCTAGATGGGATGGTTCACACTCTCGAATGGTGAGGCCCTTCACTAAACATAAATCATATTTATCATCAGTGAGAAAATCAATCTCACTCCATGAAATGAACTTTAGTCTTAATGAGCTACAATAGGTTCTAAGACTAGAGATGTTGTTATGAAGATCCAACCAAAATATGATAACTTTTACTTGGTATAAAATTTACTTCAGACCAACGTCTGAAATAAATGATTTATATTTGAAAAAATGAGAGAAAGAAATAGTCAAAGCAACTATTCCTTTTGTAGCATGGTTTTTAGTTAATATGCTCAATTTGCTCAAGTTCTTATTTTAACTACCAAAAATGGCAAGCAAGCAGGAAAAATAATTGAAGCATCTTATCCATGTAAAATGGTGGATGATAAACCTTTTAGGAAAAAATAAGTTGATCCACAAATTCTAAAGAATTTATTACTTATAAACAACTTAATTATAGTAATAATATACTTAAATAATCGATCATCTTTTTAGCAGAGTCTAAAATCGATCATGCTTAAACAAAAGGTTTAGCCCTTAAAGCAGGAAAAGCTTCTCTTGTATAAACCCATTTGTTAAACCTTTTTCAACCTCTCTCTCTTAAGTTGGATCTTGAAGACATTGATTCTAAATTTTTGAAAGCGTAGAGCTCTTGAAGATATCGGTGATTAATGAAGATTCAAATGATTCCAGAAATCTTGATCAATCAAGTAATATTGAAAGTTCAAAACCTTTTCGAATACAAGATCCTCATCCTCCTTTTGATATCAAAACTTTCTTATCAGAAAATTTCATTATTATAAAACCACTCTTTTTGAGGAAGATATTTTGTAGGAAATTCTATGATGGATTTATATGAATGGAATATTGATGGACTTTTAACATCGTCATTCATACCCTTCATATGCTTATTTTCTTTATTCAATCAGATCAAGCAAAACCTATGGAAACCATTCATTTTTGATTCTGAACTCAAAGGATGGTGGATAAACTCTATTCCTCAAAGGGAAGACTTGACTTAAGGATCTTCCAAAGAAAGCACTGAAAATTCTATAATCTAATTCATATAGATCATGGATCCATTGGAGATCAAGGAGAAAAAAACTCCAAAATTAAAAATGTCCTTCTTAACCCATTTTTGAGGATATATTTAAGCGCGTCATGACACTTTTCAAGCAAGCAAAAAATTCCCATCTACTTTGAAAGGTTAAGGTTTCTCTTTGGAACCATCATGTATGAACATATGGAAACCTTATTTTTAAAAGCGGTCGAAATGCGATCTTAAATTAAAGATCAAATGAAAAGTATCTTGGCGAATTCTCAGCAATTTACTGATCTATCTTTTCAAAAAAGGGAAAAAACATAATTGTTTTTTCGTGAAAAATCACGTCATAAAAATGTGACAAATTCATGCACAACACAAGCACTCCTCGGATAAGAGAGAGAAATAAATATTGGTCATTCATTACATGCCTTGTCGAAGAAGTTAAATGAACTTATTGAAGGGTTAAAACAAACCGATAAAATTACACCACATCTTACGAAGAGATGAAAGATCATATTTCATCTTCATTCATGATAAATTCGATAAATCGATAAATCTAGCTTGCAATCAACAGATAGATTATTATAAAAATATAATAAATATGGAAGTGCTTCACCAGAGCAAACTTAACAAGTTGAAGATGATTACTTCAATAAATTAGATCTTCTTAATGATAAGAAGAAAGATAAATTAGAAAAATTTAATTACAAGCCTCTATATACTGTATTTAAGAAGCAAAAAATTCTTCATCTTTAATTCTCTCTAGAAAAAGCGAATTAAAACTAAAATTAGAATTAAAGGCGGCGAGCAAATGAATGGTGTCAATCTATCTTGATTAATCAGAAGAATATTCTATAGCGATTCTAATCGAACGGTTTCTTACAAAATATTCAAAATATAATATAAAATTAATTATAAATAAATAATTTATTTACTTGCTTTAGCCAGTTGATAGTGGAGCATTTAAATTGTATACAAGAAGGAATAATTCCTTCTAAATATTTTGAAAAAACCTTAAAGGCGACTTGAGTCTTACAAATTAAGTATAAATTATCATCAGTGTCAAGATGATATTTGTGTTCAAATGCCTTTTATTTTAGTCAAAAATTTGACACAACACATTATTTTAGGAACTCCTTTTCTTCTTAAAATAATGCCTATCACTAGAATTGATGATCTGAATTAATGTTTTCTTTGGGATAAAGAAATCACATTATCACCAATCTAAAAGAAATTATCATAAATGAAATGAATAGGCTTAATAATAAGTCATGCATATAAATTATTTACAAGAAGAAATTGCTAGTTTAACTTTTCAACAAATTTCTTCCCAAAATTAAAGCAAAATTTTCCAACAATGACAATTACTTTGGGAAGAAAGACTCATGTAGTGGATCTCATGCATTGATATTTCAATGAAAATAAAGCTATCCTTGTCAAACGAGCACTACCTTGCTTTATGCAAAGAGAAGATTTATTAAAGAAAGATAATAATTCTCCTCCCCTTGGTATACATTACAAAAGAAGGAAGAACTGGTAAAAATAAAATTTTAAAATGGATATCTCCAATAAAAGATTTATTAAATAGATTGCATAATGCAAAATATTTTCAAATTTGATTTAAAATATATTAGATCTAAAGAATATTATATAAAGCATTTCTTGGTTTTCAAATCAATTTTAAAAATGCATACAATATATCATGAATAATATATTTAAAGATTATTTTAAATATATTTTTATATATATTGATGATGTTGTGTTCTCATAATTGATGATATATATTTTAAAAAAATGGATTAGTTATTTAGCAAAATCAAATTATTTTAGCGAAATAAGATTTTTAGCCATAATATATCAATGCTATTATACCTTAATAGAAAGTATTGAATAAATTTCGATATCATTTTAGATAAAAAACTTCTGTTCTTAGAGCTCTTGGCGATTTCTATCAAAATCTTGCCAAAGATCATTCTTGATCTCTCACCGTACCGATATCATAATAAAAAATTAAAGAAAGGTTCAAACTTCACTAATCTTGACACTAGTTTCAAAATGAAAGCGATGCGATAAGAATGGAGGTATCTTAAAGCGGAAAGAATTCTAAAGAAGAATTTGTTCACGGTAAATGGAATCTACTCAAAAGTATTCCATTATCAAAAGAAATGCTTTACGTGATTAAGTGTGCAAAAATTCAAGATGATTACTTAATATTTTCTTAATATATTTGCAAATAAAATCATTGAAGATTAAAATTTAGTTTCAAAACAAATTTTGCATCAATAACTCTGTTTTTTGACATTATTCATTAAAGGTAATGAAAATTCTCTTTGATTTTCTAAGAATTCTTGCGGGGGGGGGTGGATCATGAATGACCACTCTAGAGGGTCCTTCTTCTTGGAGGTGTGGCGTGGCTTTAAATAAGATCAGTGATATTGGCATGATCGATTTAAACTTATCTTTATGGTACTTCCTCTTCAACGGTTGAAAAGGGTGAACCCTCTAAAATCTGCAACACCATCCAAAAGATATTGCAAGAACTTTGTTTTCTCTAAAGAAATAAAATAATATTATTGAAATTAATCCCTCGATTCATTAAATAATCCATGGGCCTTATTTGAAAGATATTTGGGAAACAATCCTTTCCCATTTGAATCTAATCTCTCAAGAGAAAATTATGAAAAAATCTTAATACAATTAAAGTGTATTGAGATTAATCATGTTCTTGATCAGACGAACCATACAATTTTGTATAGCAAATGCGTTATACAAAAGATCTTTCATCAAAGTGAATGGGGTCTAACTCCATTCCAAGAGAAAAATGTATTCTTATCCTCCACTAATTTAAAATTGGTAAATTATTGTGGTGTATGTCTTATGATGAAGGCTTCTTCCTTCAAATGAAGGCATTCATGGATGTTCATAATGAACAAAGATATTATCAACAAAGAACTTCGGCATGGTTCTTGGATGGTGAAACTATTTTGGGCGAGAATTAAATATTCTTCCGGATCCAATCAAAGAGGTCTTGATGGATGCGCCCCAAAATGAGGGTTTAATCAGAAAAATGATTCAAGGATAAAATCTTGCTCATTTCTTCGCCAAATCATGGATTTGGAGGCTGACGTTATACTTGGAAAGGACCCTTCAATCGGTTGGTCCTTCAAAGATAATTTTACTAAAATGGTGGAATTCAATCAATATTGAGGATAAGCTCAAACAAATTAAAGCCATTATTAAAGCTTGATCCCTCAAAAAAACTACAGATTTTGATCGGTAGATGAGATACTACAAAGCAAAAGGCGTTATCCTCATGATTCAACATAAAGGCGTCTCAAAAAAATCTATGAAAATCAACTGCCAAGGTGTTTAATCACTATCTCTGTGACGGTGAGTCTTGACGGTGTCGATGTGGAATCCAGAGAATTCATAAAGCGGACCCACGGAAGAAATAATTCTACTTTTCAAAGTAGCTTATCTTCATCGAGGAACCTACTTTACAAATCATAAAGTGGGTCCCAAATGAAATAATTGCTACTTTCAAGTAACCATCTATAATATTCTGTATCTTTTGTAGCCTCTAAGCAAAGTATCTTTATTTAAATAAGGTTGCTTAACAAAGTTTCTATTTAATAATACCATTTAGCTTAACAGCGTTTTCTTTTTTATTTAATAATTGTAACTTTGCTAAGAAAAGTCTCTCTCCTCGATATAAGGAGGCTTTGTGTCTTATTAAGTGTGCTTAATTTTCTATCTTTTCTTCTCTTATTCTCCTCTTACTCTCCTTAGTTCTTCACCTTTTCTTTCACGTCATCATGTAAGTACTTTTTTAAGTTTTAATAAATAAGTCTTGTTATATATATTCTTAAGTCGGTATCGAGCCATGATGGGGTAAATCCCCAGGGAGGGGAAGGATGTTAGAGATTTTTGTTGCATATCACCATGCTTTGGATGAACCAGTACTTTGTTCATTCCTCCCATGGCTTTATCCCGTCTTCATCGTAAATGGCCATCCCTGTTGCATGATGCTTGATAGGGTGATAAGTCCTGTTTGTTGACTGTCTAGGATAATTCTCTGGTAGAGGTTTATATTCCGTCTTCGCATAAATGGTCAAATCCCTATGCGTGAGGCTTGAAAGGGTTGTAAGTCCTATTCTTGTTGGATAATTCTCCAATGGAGGTTTATACTTAGTTTGTTTTATCCTTATGTGGTGATTTGTTTCAAACTCCTCCTTGCATTAGCTTCTCTCTCCCTTTTTCCCTTTTGGTTATATGGCTACTTCTTTACTTAACTTAATCTAATGATTAGGAGAAATAATAATTTAATCAAGAACTCGAAATGGAGTTCCTTGAATGAAGAAGACCTAGATAGATGGTCTCTAAAATTGATAAAACTATCATTTATCAATTTGAAACTTTTAATTTTAAGGAAAATCTTCTGAAAAGCTCAAACCATATCTTGTAGATCAAATGGAAAACCATTTATCTACTAACGATTGAAGATCTGCATAAATATATGAAAGACTTTAAATATATCCATATAGGGATGATAGATAGCATTCAAACCTTTAACCCTTAAAGGTCTAAATGCATCTATTTTAGCCTAAGAGATGGCGGATGCCTTCGGGCTCAATCCCTAATGAGTTGTAGAGAGACTAGCACTGTCGGCGGTTTATTTCAACACCTTTCCCAATATGAGTTTATCTCTTTCTGATATAAATCTTTTTGAATCTTTAAAATTATATTTACAGCTTTATGGTTATGATTTACTCCCGGGTTTTGAAACTATTGCTCTAATTTTCAGAATTCATTTTTGAGTTTTAAATACTCTAAATCTAGAGTTTGAAAAGTTGTTCAACCAGCCGAATGAACTACTTTGATCGAAACAAATCTGTTAGCATCCCATATTGCTACTAACAGAGTGATTAAATGGAATGAGGTGGTATTTCCTGACTCAATGGACTATACCATCTGCTGTCACACCAAGACCTTCCATAAATCAAGATGTAGATCAGATAATTCAAACAACATATGGCGATGTTGAAGTCAGATTCAACCCTCGTCGATCCATCACACTTCCTAGGGTTTCAATCCCTTCTAAAACCTCAGAGAAGTCTAGATTGGATGGTTCACACACTCTCCTCATCATTGAGGCCCTTCACCTAACAATCATATTTATCATTCGTGAGAAAATCAATCTCCCACTCCATCCAAATGAACTTTAGTCTTAATGAGCTACAAATCGGTTCTAAGACTAGAGAGGTTGTTCTAAAGGAATACTTCCAACCAAAGTATGATAACTTTCGTACTTGGTATAGAAGTTTTACTTCAAGACCAACATCTCGAAATAAATGATTTATATTTCAAAAAAATGAGAGAAAGAAATAGTCAAGCAAGCACTATTCCTTTAGTAGCATAGTTTTGATTACTGCTCAATCTGCTCAAGTTCTTTTTTAACTACTAAAAAATGGCAAATAGATCAAGGAAAATAACATAACTGTGGGCCATAAATCTTGGACAATTTTCTTTGTAAAATTCCTTAATGAGTTTTACTAGTAAGAACATCTTAGCCGATTGTTAATAAGTGAAAATTGTTAAAGCAAGCTTGAAGGAAGTTTGAATCTTGGTTTGAAGAAAGAAGGAAGTTAAGAGAGCATCTTTGAGCTAGCTTGTTTGAGTCAATGTAAAGAAAATATTGAGAGATAACGATAGTGAATGTCATATAAGAAGAGTCAATAACAACAAGATGTGATTTTGAACGTCTTCGCCTATGTTCACCATGGAATACACTAATTTTGATTATAATAGAAATAGAGACAAGATAGAGACACCAAAATATAGTGGATTCAATCTTTTTTTACTTTCACTTTCCCTTTTATTGGTCACTCCGGATAATCTTATGTATGCCTTCATGGTTAATATGTCTAGTAAGAACCATTGGACATGAAAAGAGTAATAGTGCAGAGTGAAAATTATCCTATTATATCATAATATTTGCATTAAAGGCAATGTAAGGAGCATACACCCACATATCATAACATTCTAGTGTCCTATTATAACACTATATTTTCTTAAAACTGGTCATTTCTTAAATGACCAAGATGAGTAGATGATTTCTAATTGGTTTTGCCATTTGACAAGATAGTTAGTCAACCATTTATTTGGTTGGCCCAAGTAGAAATTCAAGTGTGGAGAGATTGAGCAAGTTTATTCATTCTTTAAAACTTAGTTAAATTGAGGTTAAATCATCATGTTTGCTAGATAATCTTGATTGAGTGCAAAAGATCATGAAAAATTAGAAATCACAGCAGCCTTGGTTAATACCCTTTGATGAGTTGCCTAATTCTTTTAAGGTCGCTTGTAGAAGTTATATTGTTGAAGGATATGTTAGGCAAGTTTAATTAGGATTGATTTGTGGTTAGGGTATTAAATCTAAACTTGAATGATGTAGTGATCACCCTACCATACTACGTGATGATTATGTCTATGACACTTGTTAGGAAAGAAATTGTAAAGAAAATAAAGAGTTTAGGATGAAGGTCACTCTATTAAGTGCACTAAAGCTTCAACAATTAACCAATCATTGTAAATGTCATGTTCATGTTATGTTAAATGATCCAAAGAGGCATCATTCCTTAGGAAGTTTCTTTTATTTCTAGGTTTTAAACTTTGCTAGGAGGATCTACTGCATAAGGAATCCAATAATGTTGTAATATCTTCTAATCATCATTTTTAGAATTTACTACACTTTAGTTTACTATACCTTATATAAAGAGAACATTTTTTTTTATATATTCTAGGTTTTACTTTTAATTTGGATGCAATATAACTTTTAAAATGAAATAAAAAGCTTATATTTCCTTAAACTTTTGATCATGAGTTAAGTTTAGTTCTTACTTTTATTTATATATATATATATATGTTTGTTTATTCATCTTATATCTAAGAAGCCATAGTGCTTCATGAAGTTGAAACTTGCTAGGAGTATGATTTTACTAGGATAGAATTTCTCAATTGACATTAAACTTTCTTGAAATTTGATACAATGCCAGCACAAGTTGATAAAGTCTAAGACTCACTAGAATAGACCTAATTAAATGTGCCATGTCATTTACACTTCATGAGTTATCATATAATGATTATAAAGATATCTTTATTTGATGGATATCTCACTAAAATGATCACAAAAATGATTTTGGTAATTAAGGTTTTATAATTTGTCTATAAATAATTACTTTTATCTTTATATTATGAATTTGCATCATAGCTTCCAATGAACTTGTTATGGCTTAGCTCACTAAAGGTGCAAGGTTATGTTATGCATGGGATGGTGTGGAACATATGGAGGAGTGGTTGGTCAAATTGATTCATAGAGGAAACTAGGAAAATAATAATAATAATAATAATAATAATAATAATAATAATAATAATAATAATAATAATAATAATAATAATAATAATAATAATAATAATAATAATAATAATAATAATAATAATATGAAATGTTAAATTTCATTCATAAATGAACAAAATAGATGAAGATATATATATTTTCTAAGTTAACCCACCAAGATTTACTAAGAGAAACCATCAAGTTTATCTAAAAAAAGATCCATTAAGTTGCTCGTTACATATCCTCACAAAGAGACATCTTCATCACACTCATGCACACACACATTTCTTATTCTCACCAATACATATTTATAATTCTACAATAAAAGTATAATTAATTTTGTAATTAAAATTATGACAATGGAAGGTGAGATATTACATAATGTTGGACAAGTGACCTTAAAAGATGAAATGTCTTTTATCATATATTGTGGCACCCTTAGAATGATGCCACTATCTAAAGAAACTCTTTAAATTTTAATGGTTGGCCACATAATGTAGCCTTGAAAGATGAAAGTCATCAAGCATCTATCTTGGTACCTGGAAAGACACTTGAATAAATAAATGTCATCTTTGATGAGTTTCTATATTACTTAAAATTTGAGTAGCAACAATATTTAATTATATGCATTAACTTTTAAAATTAATACTTGAATGTGAAGAGTGGCTCTTGAAATTCTTATGGCCTTTAAAATAAAGTTTATAATGATTGGCAAGCCATAAAATTGCTTATCTTAAAAAAAATGGACTAAAATAATCTTATGCATAGCCAACTTTGCATGGATACCTTAAGCTCATGACCCTTACTTAAATTAGCTCATTTAATTAAACTCTTGATGCTTCTTGTATTTGTAATGATCTGTTACTCCTTAAGATAAATGTTTAAATTAATTATCAACACCTTGATGGTGATAACTAAGATTATCATACAAATTTTATACCTTGTCCTACATTACTCACTTTTTTAATTGGTTTATAACATGCAATATAACTACTTTTGAGTGTGGTTGATTCCCATCATCCATCAATTGACCACCAAAATGAAACTGAAGAAAACCATCATTAACACCCCACATTAATGTCATAAATATATAGTCATTATTTTTAGAGATAAACCACAATCATGAGTAATTCACTCATTGAAATCATTTTATAAGTAAAGAAATGTCCATCATGATTCATCGACTTTTAGAAAACCTAAATAAATTAAGAGGATATGCTATAAAAGTCTTCATACCATAATTTTAAAAAATCTAAAAGATGTCATCCATATATTATCTCAAGAATACACATGAGAGAGAAGCATATATCTTAAGAATATCTATTCTAACTTAATAAATACTGATGTGCTAGCATCATTATACTCCATCCAATTAAACTTAATTTATAAATATGAATATTTTTAATATTCCTTCATAAATAATGAGTCATAATGAACATGTTTTAAATATTATTTTAGAGAAAACTATTTACAATATTTTTAATTTGTAATAAATAATAGCTTTATATTTATGATTTGGATAGTGCAATGAGATTAATTCAAATGTGCAATATGAATATATGAGTAATTAGTCATAGGGAAACCTTTTTTATTTTAATTATTTTGTTATAAAAAAAGAAATGGGTATAAGAAATATATTTTTAATGGCATGCCTTTTTTAAACATAGAAGGTTTTGATATCATCTTCACTTCATATTATTGGCACCTCTTTGTCATTGCAATTTTGGTGTGGGCATGCTCCCAAGATAACTTGTTCTTTTTATGTTGTACAATCCTTCATAAGTTAAGTTGGGCCTATTTGATTGTAGACTATTAAGCAGTTACTTTTACCATCCTTACATTAACTCCCATTGTGAGGAATATATTTTCATAGATTTTTGGAGTTATAAGACTCTATAACCCTCATTTTAATCTCCTCTTTTGTTGAGGCTTGAATTTTTAGTTCCACCAATAGGCCTAAGCAGATTATAATCCCTTCTTATTTTTGATTTATTTATTCCTTAATCTCACATTCTTTAAAATTTATGACCACCTCTACCCTTTGACTATAAAGGTTGTATTTGAAGAAAAGCCCTTGTCCCATTTGAGATGCTAAGCAGAGTTTGAAAACCAATAAAAGATGGCATCATCCTTATCATTCAAAGTACCATATGTACTATTTCGATCCATTTATCTTTGTTCCTTCAATTTTTTTCTTTAGGAGGTTAATGATCTATTTGTTTATCCCTTCAAATTGACTATTTATTCTAGGATGATGTGCAAGATAAAGTTAAGTTAAATTTCTTAGGTTTAGTAGAAGTCTTTTGTTCTTCTTGAGAACTGTGGGTTATTATATATAATGATTGCCACTAGTAGGTCATAATGGTAAATGATATTAGTCCACATGAAACTGCAAATAACTTTAGCAATTATCCATGTTATTGGCATACGCTTGATCCATTTGGCAAAATAATTGACTATTAATGAATATTCTTTGTCTATCCACTTGCAAGGGCAATGGTTATAGCAAGTCCATCTTCCAAATAATGAATGTCCATGAGCTAGAGATGGGATGTAAGCAAGATGGTTAAAATTGAAGTGGTATAAAACAATAGACTCTACATATATTTTTTGGATAACTTTTAGCATCCTTTCTTAAGATTTGTCAAAAGTAGCCTTATTTAAAGATTTTATAGGCCAAGGTCTTCCTTCTATAATGATTGCTACATTCTCTCAAGTGGGTTTCCTTTAAGACACTCTCAACATTACCTTCTCTAACGTACTTTAGGGTGGAGGTGATAAACCTTTTAAACAACTTACTTTCGACTAGTAGGTATTGTGCAATTTTTCCTTGAGGCTCTTATGATCATCCTTAAAAGAGAAATTTTTCTATTCTTTAAGAATTGATGAAGCAGTCAACCCAACTAGTGGAACTACAACTTCAACCAGCATGACTTTCACCTCATATATCTTAGGCTTTAATAGTCCTAAAAGTAGTCTTTTATTAAGATTGCTAATTTTGGATACCAAGTAAATTAATTCTACTTTATGAAAGTTTTCTTGCTTTGAAATATTCAAATTTATAGCTATCCATCTTTACTTTAAATAAATAACATTGTAGGGCTTTCTCTCTATCCTTGTATTGGCATTAGCTTGGTTCATCATAGGTTTAAGAATATGGCAAGATGCTTACCTCTAACTCTAGTGTAAACCTTAGTCTTATGAGCAATATATCATATTTAGTGTAGTTGTTAATAATCCAGAAATTAATTTTAATCGAATGGGTGAGTCTAATAATTGTTGAATTTTGTTATGAATCCAATTCCTCCAAGGCCAAAATACAGCATACAACATTAAGAATTACCATTACAAGAATCCATTCTGAAGTTCGTAATGACGTAAATAACAAGATTTAATTACATATATAATAGCTCAAAGAATGACAAGAGTTAAGCACTCCAATGCCTTTCCTGCAAACATAAAGATTAAACAGAAGGTATCCCAGTGAGCAGATAACAAGAACACAACGGCCAAAAGCAAATCCAGAACGACACATTAAGACCTCAAGAAAGCCGTGACCACATCAGCATAACAGAATACACGACAGAGGCAAGAACCGTAACAGAATCTAATAGAAATCAATTACAAGATGTAGAAAGCCTTGCTCCAAGACAGAAAGACAACTATAAATAGAGGAAAGACGCAAAACAGAGGGGATGAACAATTTACATAAAGAAACTTAGCTCTTCAGTCTCCTTCTTCTTCTCTTCCTCCACCTTCTTCTAGGTTTTCCAAAACCACCTTCCATCGAGAAACCTGGTTTCTCCTCGATCCGCCGCTAATTCCTCTCTAGTGCTTGACTGAACGATGAAAACGAACAGTAAAGGTTAAAGGCAACTCCCATCGCCTTCATCAAACCATAGATCGATCAGTAGCGCTTCCTCATGATCAGACGACCATTAATCCTCCCTTACATCAAGCTCGTCTCCCTCCAACACCTGTAATCCACTCAGTTCAACAGTGATCAAGAACCACATGATCAAATAACATATCCAAGGGTCAACAAGAAATCAAATCCATCCGACGGTTCAAGAAGCCGCTCAAGAGAAACTCGATCCGAGGGCTCAGATCCAACGGCTAAATACCAAAACACGCTGCATCCAACGACTCAGAAAGTAGCTGAGTTATAATTCTAATTTTACAGTAAATCAATCGGGTTCCAAGCCCCAAGTGAGTCAACTCAGTGAACAGAACTCAAGCCAAGCTGGATCAAGCCAAACCAAGGAATTAGGTTCGTAACATTGGTGCTCTCGTTGACTACAACACTCAGAAAATGGCAGAAGGAACAAGAAACACATCAAAAATACTTGAAGAATTTGTTACAAGATTAAACAAAATAGAAGAGCAAATGACATCAGTCACTATGATATTGACTGAAATATCAAAAAGATTGACTACCATAAAAAACAGATTGGAAAAATAACCTCAAATCCAGGTATGTGATGCATCCCCTTCAGAATCCTATTCTCCAAACATACCACATACACACACACCCATGTCAATACCTCTTAAAATAGATATGCCCAGATTTAATGGAGAAGACCCTAGAGGATGGCTCTTTAAAGTAAAGCAGTTTTTTTAGTATTATAACTCCTCAGAGGATCAGAAATTTTTAATATCCTCAATATACATGGATGGACACTTTGATGGTATCAATGGATGCAAGTAAATAAACAATTGTATTCTTGGCCACGGTTCAAAGAATAAATTATGCAAAGATTTGGCCCTTTCTCTGAGATTTAAGAGGAGAACTAAGCTTCAACAAAGAAACCAGTGCAACATTTTTATAATGAATTTGAAGACCCTAAATTTGGACATTCCACATGAATTGCTACAAAGTCGCTTTGAATCGGGAGAGGAATTAAAAGGGAAGTAAGAGCCCTACAACCTTCTTCCTTGCAGAGCATTTCAATTTAAGCTAATGGAAGATGTTGTCGATGAAGCAATGAATAGAAATAGAAATCGAGTAAGTAAACAATATCGAGTGCTCTAACTACCTTCTTCGGCCTCCCACAAATGCCACTCAACACGGTCAACATAAGCGACAAATATCAATTCGAATTTAATGAACTCAAATAGAAAAAGAAAAAAAAGAGGCTTATGCTTCAATTGTGATGAGAAGTACCATAGAGGGCATATCATAAGTCCAAGTTATTTGCATTAATGGCATGATGACCGACAACATCAACGCAACATGATAATCAAACCAAACCAACCAATGGGTACAAGAAGAAATATTAACAAGCTTCATGTATCAACCATTTAACCCGTGCTAAGAAAGCCTATCTATCAAGTATACATAATTATTACCTATATCCTATATAGCTTAGTGTTTTCGAATAACACATCCTTACATATACTCTAGCACAGAATTACCAATAAGTTATTCCCTAATATAGAGTATAACTGCAACCAGCTTCATTACATACTGACCACATCCAATAGATGAGTCAGTTGGTGAATTCAGGCTGCCTACAATATCCACCAGTGGTAATCCATTCTGAGGGTCATGAGCATCTGAGAAACAAGTCTACAACAAGGGACAAAATTCCCATTCTTATTAATAGAAACCAGCAATCATTTGACAAAAGAATACTACTTCCAACAGAAAATCAAATTGCTACTTTCATAGTCAGTGGGAGGGCAAGTATTAACAGGAGCTTCTGAGAAATGAATTGAAGAAACAGAGAAGGCAGATGTTCATTTTGACCTTGAGGACAAGGTCAGTTTGAGGAGGGGAGTAATGTTATGAATCCAATTCCTCCAAGGCCAAAATACAGCATACAATATTAAGAATTACCATTACAAGAATCCATTACAGAAGTTCAGAACAGCCAGTAAATAACAATAGCATTTAATTACATATATATATCGAATGACGAACAGAGTTAAGCACTCCAATGCCTTTCCTGCAAACATAAAGTTAAACAGAAGGTATCCCAGTGAGCAGATAACAAGAACACAACGGCCAAAAGCAAATCCAGAACGACACATCAAGACCTCAAAGCGTGTACATGTATGCATACACGGCAAGAGAACAGTA
The DNA here is from genome assembly GCA_021442155.1 of Cymbidium sinense. Lineage (NCBI taxonomy): Eukaryota > Viridiplantae > Streptophyta > Magnoliopsida > Asparagales > Orchidaceae > Cymbidium > Cymbidium sinense. Next base: position 133,010 of record JAKCPB010002003.1, on the reverse strand, counting down.
TGACTAACATAAATGTTACAAGATGTAGAAAGCCTTGCTCCAAGACAGAAAGAAAACTATAAATAGAGGAAAGACGCAAAACAGAGGGGATGAACAATTTACAGAAAGAAACTTAGCTCTTCAGTCTCCTTCTTCTTCTCTTCCTCCTGTACACCTTCTTCTAGGTTTTCCTGCGGAAACCACTTCCATCTGAGAAACCTCGTTTCTCCTCATCCAGTCAGCCCTAATTCCTCTCGAGTGCTTCTCGAGCGACCGAAAGAAACGAACAAAGTAAAGGTTAAAGGCAACTCCCATCAGAAGCCTTCATCAAACGACATAGATCAGATCAACCGCAGCGCTTCCTCACGATCAGACGACCATTAATCCTCCTTACATCAAGCTCGTCCTCCCACCATCCACTCAGTTCAATGATCAAGAACCATGTGATCAAATAACATATCCAACAAGAAATCAAATCCATCCGGGTTCAAGAAGCGCTCAAGAGAAACTTCGATCCGAGGGCTCAGATCCAACGGCTAAATACCAAAACACGTTGCATCCAACGACTCAGAAAGCAGTTGAGTTATAATTTCAATTTTACAGTAAATCAACCGGGTTCCAAGCCCCAAGTGAGTCAACTCAGTGAACAGAACTCAAGCCAAGCCGGATCAAGCCAAACCAAGGAATTAGGTTCGTATCAAATTTTTTAAGACCATGCTAAATTGTACTCCTCATGTGATAAGCCTACATGTACATAGTGTCTAAAAGATGTTGATTTTAGTGGTTACCTTGGCTTCAACTTTAAACAGAGACTAAAACAATATATTAGGCACTACTTATACTTTGATGAGTCAATTGGCAAGAGAAAAAGAGAGTGGGGAGTTAGATAAGTGAAGTAAAAAAAAAGATTTTTAGAGGATAGGACTAGTTGTGACCTATACCGATAAATGATTGATGGATACTCCATTGATAATAAAGAATTATCGATGAATTGTTTATGAAAATATTCATAAATTATTATCAATTATATTGATGAATAATTCATCAATAATTTATCATTTTATATATATATATATATATATATATATATATATATATATATATATATATATATATATATATATATATATATATATATATATATATATATATATATATATATATTTTCTAGAAGTGTGAAATATCGGAGTTAGTTTATATGAGATATTTAGGCTTCGAGTCTCTACGAAGAAGTATAAATATCAAACAACATATATATATATATATATATATATATATATATATATATATATATATTTTTTTTTTTTTACTTAGGGCTCTTTGGTTTGATGTATTAGGAGTATAAAGTAAACCAAATGTAGAAATTTTAAATTTTAGAATGTTTGGTGTGATGCAAAGTAATAAATCAAAATATTTGTGGTATATTTGAAATACATTGAAAGGGTGACTTATGATGTTAGAATTAAATTAATTTTTTACACTAATTTGTTAAGTGAAACGATCGACCCACCACCAACCTCCCACCGCTAGCCATCACCTCAGAGCCAGACAATCATTTGGGTCTTTGCCGTGCCACCGCTCTCCTCCACGCCCCGCCCTACTATCAATCATCAACACTACCATTCTTAGTTCTAAAAAATATTTTATATTATATTTATTTTATCAAACAAGAAAAATAAATTTATATATTTGTAAAATTTTCAATCAAATAACATAAAATAATTAAAATATAATTTTCTTAATTTACGTTGTATTCTTCTTACAAATACTTATTTTTCAATCAACTAAACTGCCCCTTAAAACTGTTTGATTGGCGGTAAAATGAATGCATTGTATTTTATTTACGTGCATTACATTTTTTATTATTTGGACCGAAGTGAAATAAACACAACGAAACTTTATGGCATTTCAATTCCTACAAATAACCTCTTATGTGTGTAATTGAAATCCACTCAAAACAAGCAAAATTATAAAGGGGGATTTGCATACAATCACACAATTCATATGTATTTACATATCTAACACCAGTATAGGAAAGTATTTAAGAAAATATCTAACAGGTGTTAGGTATGTAAATACATCTTCTCTATAAATCTTGCAATCACGAAAGCCTCTCCCGCAGGAGCGAACCTCTTCCTCTCCCGTGAATAACTGCTATAAGGTGCGAGTACCCCTTCCACGTGATATTGGCCTCTCCTATGCCAAATACATGCGATGATTCCCCATTCCATCGATTGTGTTCATCTCCATCAACGTCGACCGTGACTTCTCCGCTATTCTGTGTGTCTCGACCCCATTTCATCGTTTCAGAAGAGATCAACAACCCTAGTAGGTGTCGCCCCTTTGTCGAAAGCCCGAATTGATGCCCTAGCTTATCTTCAGGTATATAAAGATATTATAATTGATATATTTTTTTATCATCCTTCAATGGCTTCTTTTCAGAGGTTTTTGCTTAAAATATAGCATCGATTTCTTTACACTGCAATGGAAAAGATTAGATTAGCAAAGTATTTACTTGTTATGTATATGCTTGGCCAAGTTCTTAAGTATTTTGTTTTTATTTTTCAGTTAGACTAAGAAACTTACTTGTTGTAGTTAGATTTGCTACAAGGTTCTATTCAGAATATAATTTAGAGCAAAAAGTCTCTTTCAGCCATGAATCTGATGTGGTGTTTAATTTTTTTTATTTTTTTATTAATGATTTGGTCTGGTTCTGGTTCCTAGCAATAGTTACACATCCATAATCCCAACCAATTTTCTTGGAAATTTTTTTCTAAAATTGCTGAGGCCCTTGTCTCAAGGCTTATAAGAAAGAATATGATTTGTCAAGTGGCTAAAATAATATGTTAAAAAAAGGATTAGTATAACAAGAAACTCGTCAAAAAGAAAATTATAATGATTACATCTCGTAGAGCCTGGAGTAAGCAAATTGAGATAAATTATCAACTATCAGAAGTTGGCATGAGACTCAATATACCAATGCGGCAATGAATGGAGACCATTTAAGAGTACTCTAACGGCCAAATAACGCATCATAGCTTTCTCACAACAACAACAACAACAACACAAAAAAAAACAACCACCTAGCCAGCAGATTCTTTTTAGAGATGCAGTTAAAATTCTGCACATATAAACTACCTTTATACGATACACAAATTACATCACATTTCAGTTCTTTTTTATCTTTACTATGTTCTTATTAGCTTATATCAGTTTATTGTTTTCTTTGATTTAAAAAATGAATTGTGAGTATTTATGGCTCAACTTTCTGAAAGCAAAGCATATAGTTTACCATCATCAAGCTATATCAGTGTCATTAGAATCTACAACTCTTTTTTTGTTGTTAGAATATTTGAGTGAATTTAATCGTAAACTCACACACACAATAACGCATGTGTAAGGATTTGAACCCAGGACCTCTTGTTTGAAAGCCTAGGCTCTCAACCACTAGGCCAAGGTACCTTACACTACAGCTCATATTTCATTTTGTGGATATTATGATGAACAACTTGAGTACAAGTACTCCTATATATATATTGTGTTGATCAAACACCTATTAAGATGTAAGTTTGCATAAATTTGAATTAATACAAGTAATTTTTTAACTAATTTGTTGGCTGTCATTCTTCTAAATTTGTTTTTTTAGGACTCAATTTTGTGACTATCGGTGTAAAAGTCAATGGTTGAAATGTCAAAAGATAGTGAAGATTGGTCCTCCAATTGAGATGAGTTTTTGAACGACATGTATATGAGTAGGAATTAGCATGCTTCATTCATTCATGCCAGCATTGCTAATGCAAGCACTATTTTTTTAGGTCTTATTAGATAGATTAAAGAGAGATTAATAAAGAATTAATTTTAAGTGGAATATTCAACGTGACATGTATCTTTTTAAGTTACATCACAAATCTAATTCAGATTATGTAAACATGGTATTAATGAAGAGATAATCTTTTTAAAATTATATAATTTATTCTGCACAAGAGGTTTACTTGTAGCCACACTTAATGTGCAAATTGATGAACAAGTTACTATATTATTACATACTCTTGGGCATACTATGCGAAATTGAGTTATTCGATTCAACTTTCAATAATCGAAACGTATAAATACTTCAATGTTGTATTATTTGTCGTAGGAGAGTTCGACATGAGATGAAAAAAAAGCACTTTAAACTTCAAATAAAATTCAATCAAATGATAAATTCATGCCTTTTTTTTTCGCCATGATATTATTCCATATCGGTGTATCATTATTCTTTCTAATATAACTTATTAATTTTAGGATTGCATTGGAGCTCTTGACAAAACCCACATTAAAGCTAAGGTTTTTAAGCATGAATATACTTTTAGAGAGAGAAACTCTATTCTACCCAAAATATACTCACAACAGTTGACTTTAATTTGAGATTCACAGTGGAAAGGTTCGAAATATAATGCCACAAGTACTTTGCAATGTACTAGAAAGACCGATAGTCGATTGTTGTAAAAGGTACAAAATAATGATAATATGAATATCTCTTTTATTGCTTATGCTATTTTTTTGAGAAATACTTAACACCTATTTTATATATGTACTACCTAATGGATGGCATGTGCTTAATTAGAAAGAGATTTATATTAATAATACAAGATATCATCTAAAGGAGTTCACTAATATAAAATCAATAAACCATAATAAGTTATCTAACCTTGACATTCATCACTTATTATTGATCGTGTTTCAATTTTTTGAACAATCGCTTTTAGATTATAGAGTGTAACCCATATTTTTTTTTTAGATGCAAGTTGATATTATTCTTATATGTTGTGTATTACATAATTGGATCTTTTCGGAGGCAATGATGATTTTATTCTTTCGTAAGATAAGTAAAGGTTATTGTAAAGATTATAACGGTTATAAATGATTTTGTGGAGTGGATAGAGAAAAGTGTCCAAATAGTCAATATAATGTGAAATCGTATGAACGAAGTTGGTTATTAGTTAAAATTTAATAGCAATTTTTTTTTTTTTTTGTAACTTATTCCTTTTTTATGCTACATATGTCTTCCTATTTGTTTTGTTAATCATAGTTCTTTTCTAGATGATGTAAATGTATCTTTTTTTGCAAGTTGTATATATTTGTAACGATTGTTATGTGTTTTTTACTAAGTCATACATTTTTGGAAGACATAAATATGTCATTTTGGAAAGTTTAGGGTATTTTCTGGTCATGAATATTTTTCTTATTATAAATCATGTATCTTTCTTGGTTGATAGAAATATGATTTTTGTTTGCTCTTTCTATATAGTTTTTGGATTATTGGAATATATTTTAGTCGATACTAACAATATATACTTATTTTGGCATAATAATTGTTGCATTAGGTTAAATAGAGCATCTTCTTCCTAACCTCCTACCTACTTTAAAAAAGTAAACGAAAGTAATTTTTCTAGAGTACAAAATTGGAATAGATTTCAGGATTTTTAAAAATCAATGTGAGTACGTTGGTGCAAATATGAGAAATGCTTAAACCTTCAAAAATATTGCCTAAAAAAGGATTTTCTTATAAATTAAAAGAAATTTTTGGAATTGAAATCAAGCCAAAGTAGCGTAATAATCAAATCAAACATTAAAGAGCTAAATAAAATCACATTCAAAATCTAAGAAAAAAGAAGGAGCATCTTAAGATGAAGTTAAGAAAATGATATTAATGGGCAAGAAAAAGATACATCACATATTCAAGTATTTTTAAAAGCATGTATCTCTCTCAATAAAATTATTTAAAAATATGTGCCATGATTTGTATTTATTCCATTAAAGGCTTTCCCAAAATGTAGGTTTTTTTCCAATTGCAAACTTCATAAAATTAGAAAAGGTTTATGCTGAAGGCCATACCACTAGAGAATAGGCGAAGTCAGAAAAATTTTCAAACATCTTTTAATATTTAACATATCAATTTAGGTGATGACAAGCCTTAGATTTTATCGAGACAGGTCTAGATGCATCCCAACTAACTCATTGGACCAAAGCGGATCTTACACAGGACTTTATAAGAACAATAAAACAATCAATATCTTTATCTTCCAAGGGATTTGTTAAATGTAAAAAGACCAAAAGGCATAGTGTTGATCAATCTCTTCATGATTATATTGTTATGATAGCTGATAGTGTAGTGCACAAGTTACAAATGCTGATTAGTACACATGAGCTTTTAAGAAAATAAATATGTTCACCAAACTCATGATAGAATTCTAGTATTTCAAACTTTATGAGGAAAAGATTGACGTAATATATAAGAAGTTATCAAAGAATTCATCAATGATTCAATCTTTTATTTCAAGAAGATGAATGCACAAAGAGTTAGAAAAATGAATTTTATTTTGGTACTTTGTAATGATAGTTTCCATCTTTTTGTTAATATCTCACACAACAACTTATTGTGAAGCTAAATTTTCTTATTGTGAAGTTAAATTTTCTTATAATTAGCACTACTTAACTCTTTTGGCAATAAAGTGGTGTATTAAATATTATCTTAAACACTGCTTGATTTCTTTCTATTAGGCACTTTTTGAGTAAATTTGATTACTAACATGTCTCTTTGAATTAAATGCTTGGTGTTTATCTATTTATGTTTTTTGTATTGTATTTTTTTTCTCATATCATATCGATCTACTTTTGTGCTCAAGAATATTTTATTCTCTTGGTTCAAAGTATAAATTAAGGATCTTAAGCTTTGTGCTACTTGTAATCTTATTTTTGATTGTATTGCTCAAATGGATATTCATGTCTTATGCAAAAATTACAATGCTTAATGCTTCATTTATGCTGGTTGTAATGTGTTGCAAGCATTTTAGATTTCTTATGGTGTATGGATCAATTTGTTTCTAGTGATACTATAAAAAATTGTAACATATTCAATCCTAATTATCCGAAGTGGTTAGCATAAAAGTTATTGAGAATTTCATTTACTTCCAACGAGACCAATTTCACTCCTTTCCAATGAAACGAGTAGGTTATGTGCAAAATATGTTCATGGGATTGAAATATCAGCATTTAGCCTTTTTGCAATTCTACATTTTGAAAAATTGTTGTCTATCCGGTTACAATTAGATGAAATAATTAACATGAAAGGTATAGATAATTTTATTAGTTTTTCAACAAGACTAATTTCATCCAATTCAAATAAAAGTAAGTGAGTTATGTCCAAAATATCATCATAGGTCGGATTTTCAGTATTTAGCTTTTTGTGATTCTACATTTTGAGAAGTTGTTGAGTATCCGGTTCAAATTAACCAAAGTGATCAATATAAAAGTTTTAGAGAAATTTATTAGCATTGTAATGAGATTAATTTCATCTAATTCAGTCGACAAATGAGTGAATTATATGTAAACTGTGATCATGAGATTAAATTTTTAGCATTTAGCCTTTTTTTTTTGTAATTCTTCATTTGGAAAAATTGAAGGTTGTCTAGTCCTTAACATGAATATTATTGAAAATTTTATTAGCTTTCCAACATAATCAATTTTCCAACATCAATTCCATTGAAGAAAGAAAGAGTTGTGTGAAATATTGTTATGGGGTCAGATTTATAGCATTTAGCCTTTTGTGATTCTACCTATGTCGTATGTTTTTCAACTCAAGAATTCTGTATTTCTTTTCTCCAACTTTGAATCTCACATTAGGGCGACTTTCAGACCAGAAAATGTTGGTGAAGACTCCTATTTTAAAATTTTTGTTTCTAGTGCAGTCTTCTTTTAAGATGTTTTCTGCTCATTTTTAGATGTGAAATAAATAAAAAGAATTAAGGGAATGTTTGATAGCATGCATTTGGAATCGTATTCAATCATCTTTGACATTTCAGCGTTTGGTTCAAAGTAAAATTAGGTCATTTACACAGAAAGATCGGTTTCGTGTATTTGGAATTATCTGGCAATTCAAATACAGAGCCAAGTGATGCGGAGCGGCCGGGCCATTCACTGGCGCCGCCGCCATTCGCCGCCCTGCCGCCGCCCGCCGCCGTCGCTGCGCCCATGCGCATCGCCGCCCGCCGGACCGTGCGCCGTGATCGGCGCCCGCCGCGGGTCACGCCCCATTCAAACGTCAATTCAATTCTTTCATTATATTTTCAATCAAACAAAAAAGTCGAGTCGTGAATTTGTAAAAAAACAAGTATAAAGTCTTTTCTCTGAATTCACTTTTTAATTCTTTTTTATCAGATTTAAACTGACCAAACGATCTTTAAATAACAATGTATCTTATCTCTCTAGAGAAGACTTCAAATACAAAAAAAAAATGAAAGGTGCTCTCATCAGTGAATGCTGAATTACAAAATGAAGTAGTTGAAGTAAGTATCTTGGCATCGAGTTCTTAGGGTTTAAGGTTTAGATTTCTTAGAGAAGTCAAAGTAAATTTTGATATTGTAAAAAAACTGATGCATAATGATAAACTTTTTATTATATTGTTCTCTTCTTTCTTATTTAAATAATTTTGTTGTTAGTTAGAAATATTTGTGAAACATGGTGTGATTTTGTTATTTTAATTTTATTTTAACATGTCTTTACTATACAAAATTAATTAGCTTTATTAACTATGATATAATTTAAAAATTTTAATTTTATTTTAATGCCTTTAATATATAAATTATTAATAGGTTATTTTGATGTAAAATACATGTAAGGTAGTTTTTTCAACCAAATAGTGAATTTTTTGTATCATTTTTTTTTTTTTTTCAGTTTGTAATATATATCTACATATGATATTTTTTTTAAAATTTGATAGTTATATTAGTATAAAAAAATGTTGAAATTATTTTACATATGACCAAATAGCCATGATATAATAATTTTACTTTAATCAATATATACTCATCTAAATAGAAAATTAGTTTTATAGTATTTACTTTATAGATAATCAAATAATTTAAAGTATTTAGAATATTGTATTTTTTTTACACTTCATTACTTTTTGAGCATTCTTATTTTAGGCAATTAAATAGTCATGTAGTTAAGTTTTGAGTGTAAAGTGAAGTAAATGTAATGATTTAATTTTTTGGGTATTTGAATTACTCAAAAGTAAAAGTTAAAAGCATTTTGAGTGTATTTCAAATACTTTGAAAGAGTTTTAAGTGTATTAAGAATTCACCCAATTTGCCTAATTTGGATGAATTTTAATAACCACTTGGTGTAAAATGAGGATCATTGCTCGTTGCTGCCTCTAGGTAGCCTGCCACTACAGTCGCCGCTGCTCTCTAGTCATCGTTGTCACTGCCAACCACAGGCAACCATTGCCTTCACTGTCTACCGCCAATCATTGCCGCTGTTACCATCACCAAATACATCACATTATATTCACTTTTATCAAACAAGAAAAATATCCTTGCAATTGTAAGGTTTCAACCAAACAATTTAGAGACTTTTAGATTAGCTGAAAAAGAAATGCATTGTAAAAAGAGTTCAAAATAAAATGAATATAGTATATTTGAAATATTTTATAGTTGTTTGGATATTTAAATCAATCTCTTAATTTTTAGTATTTGGTTTGAGTAAAAGTAAAATTAATGTAAATATAAAATGTGATCGTCAATGATAATGGCAACAAGCGGGAACTGGGAGTGGCATTGAGTGGGTTAGCAATAGTGGGCGGTAGCTAGTGATGATAAATAATGGGCGGGAGGTCGAGGGTGGTAGGAGATGAGCTGTGGCTGTTGATGAATAATGCTAGCAACGATTGGCATTAGGTAGTGGGGCGACGACAACACAATTTACACTGATCAATATAAATGAAAATAGCATAAATTGAGTGATTTTTTTTTTCATTGATTTAAACTAGAAGCTCTAAAAGATATTCATTGGAATTTTACATTGCATTTATTTTTCAACCAACTAAACACCAAATTTTTTTCACTACAATTAGAATATAATGTATTTTTTTTAGCTAACCAAATAACTTAAAGTACTTCAAATATATTATATTTTTTTACACTGCTTTTTTTTTATATTGCATAATTTTTTTTAAGCAATTAAATAGCCCCTAAATGCATTTCGAGTGGATTTAATGAAAAAGTTTTTTCTCACATTTATCATTTGCTGGTGATATTATTTTCATCATTAATGGTTCTATAACTTTTGAGAAAAATCATGATCTTGAAAAAGATAATGAGAAGTGTTATGCGTAACACATTAATGTTGACAAGTCCACATTTATTGTTCACCAAAAAAGCATTAAAACCAATTCCGTTAATCATGTCAATAAGTTTGATTAACGAAAATTTGTCTTATCTTAGTGCCCCTTTTTAAACTTCATAAATCAATTTTGTTTTTTATAAAATCATTAAAAGAATTTACAACATGATTTCTAGGTTGGAGCTAGTATTATTTTGTCATACTTTATAATTCTTATATATTTAAATATATGATACTTAAAATTTAATATTTATATAAATAATATTTAACTATTTAATATTATATCAAAAATTATCACAATCATTAATTTTTTAATGTAAAATATACTTTTTCATGCATATAAAAAATAATATATTTATAATTATCAAACTTTAGGTATTAAATATATGAATGCATAAGAATTATGTGTTAATTATGTAAATCAACCTATTTTCTTATCTCCACATTGTTATCTCACTTTAATTAGAGATGCATGGGTTGTGACGACTCGGCCTAAGGGTGCAATCGGAACACTAGAAACAGGTGGGCCTTGCAGAGTGACTCAGACTCATTCCAAACTATTAATTAAATTGAAAGAAACTACCCACAACAAACCTTTTGTAACCGACTACAATAGCAGCAAGGCAAACCCATTAATGAACAAAGTGATAATGCAAGCATCCCATTAAATCTAAATATTATCATAAATAACTCGAAAGAACTATCTCTTAAATCAAAATATGTATTAAAGATAACTATAACAGTATTCAATCTAACATCTCTTATCTGAATCATGCTTATGCAAATTATTCTGATTGTGCATAAATTACTCGCAGATCGATTGACATAGTTGAGTGTGTCAAATTGGGAGTGTCAACTAGGATCAATTGATTAAATTTGAATTTGAATTTGACTCGACTTAAAAAAGTACAGCTGATCCTGCCCCATTTTGTAAATGAGGTAAAAATAATAATTTGAGCCTGATCCATCTTAACTTGACTGACCAAAAATAACCTGAATGATCAATTTGAGCATGCAAATTTTGGCCAAATTAGAGTCAATATTAAGTTGATGGGTAAAAAATGGGTCAATAGTTAAATATTATATATATATGGCATAAAAGATATAAATATCAGTTGCCAATTATCCAAAAAAAATGGTGGCAACAACCAACAAAAGATAGGTGTCACTAGGTGTGTGTGTGTGTATATATATATATATATATATATTGTGGTGTTTTAATCTGGAGTCGTAGGGACACTACGCAGATTCTAGGAGATACTTATAGTGCGATATTAAGGTATAATATATTATCTTGAAAGATAAAAATATCACCTCATAATGGACTTAATCACCTAATAAGGATTCTTAAGGCAGATAAGTCTACATATATATTAGAGATATTTTCCTTACTTTGCATGGATAAGTAAAGTAGGATTTATTTTATGTCAAGTTTTTTAGTTTCATATGGAGGTAAGCCTCCATAGTTAATTGCATCCTAAAAAGAGAAAGCTTCCTAAGAGTACTCTCGATTAAAGCAGTTAATAAATGTCTCCAAAGATTTTAATATTAGGCTTTCAAAAAATTGGTTATTTTTGAAATCAAGCAGGGTAGGTTCTAATAGAAAGAGTTATTAGCTAATTTCATAGGAGAATAAGTAAGAACTACATATGATACCAGAAAGCCTAGTGAGTGCTTCAATCTACTCTATAGTAAGGCATAATATTTTTGAAAGAGAGAATTATTTATTTTAGTTGAAATTTTATCATAATGCTAGGGTTTATATTCCAACAATACAAGATTGTGAAAATATCTAAGAGGTGTGGACTTATACTTGTAGCAAGAGAGAAACAAGTTGTCTCAGAACCTAAATCTAAGTGTTCTAGCACATGCTAAAGCTCGACCTAATTTTATTTGGAGAAAATATGATATAGTGGTTCACCTCCATAAGAGAAAATGAATACTTCTACTTTTTTGGACTTATAATCATCTAGAGTGGATGTCAGCTAACACCTTTCACGATTTAAAACTATGTGGGCTAGTCATATGTAAATGCAAGAAAGCTAAACCATTGTAAATTAGGAAAGAGTCTAAATTTCTAAACTCACCTCCTAAAAGACTAGATAATGTTTGGTATGTAAATATGACTTAGGCTAATGCAAAATTTATAAATTTTTATATTATTTTGACACATTAATTTGGACTAAGGCTTTGGATAATTATATCTAAATGCATGATGAAATTGAGTTGTGGGCTAAATCAGCAAGAATATGTGTTCTCCACTATAAGGGACTACTCTCACAGGTCAAGCTTGTCTCATATCATGCAAAGTGAATATCCTCTATTTTTAAGAATGAAATAATATGGCATGCTTACTATTATAGCATATAACTATTCGACTAAGTGGTTTTTAAATTTTTTATTATCTTGTTTATATGTCTAAGCTTTAGAGTGAGATTGTGAGTTGCATTAGAATTTAGTTATGAATTATTTATTTATGATAGAAAATTTAATTTTATCTTAAAGAGCTTACAACATTAAGGTGACATATTAAGAAATTTATAAAAAATATCATTTATATTGCACAATCTAAACATATTAATCAAACATTTGAATTTCACAAGGTAATAAAAGGTAGGTGCGGTCGGGTGCTACCTTACATCCTGGAAAAGAGGAGTTTGATAGCCGAGCTCTACACTTATTTAGCCCTGATTACAATTAAATCTTTCAAATAAAATAAATGTTATGGGGGTTTTCAATTCTTGTTCTCTTTTCCTCATTTGAATTAGTTTGCTCCAGGCTTCATAGGGCCTCCCAAGTCTTTACCTTCTAACCATTGCACATCTTAAATCCCATAGCATTAATCCTAATCCTATTACAAAAATTATATGTTTATGAAAAATAAAATTTAACTACACCAGTAAAACATATATTAGCTAAACAAACATACAAATCAAATAATTATATATCATATACTTGGACTTAACACTCTGCACTTGGGTAGTGAAGCTCATATGTCCTAATTGGATTATGCTTAGGGACATAAGCAACACCTATAAGCAAAAGTATTTTATATCTGTTTATTATTACAACGGTCCCTCAAGCACAATCCATTGCATAAAATACCATTAAGCTAGTAGCAGCCTAACATCAGTCTAAAATATGAAATCATAAAATAAAATATATCACCATAACATACACCGACCTAACCTAATACTAAGTTCAGTGACTTAATATTCTAATGTGTCTATTAAGGCTTAGTGATTGAGCTTTAGAATTAAGATTTTTCCAAAATTTAGGATTGCTTACATTACCCATTAAATGTGGTTTCACTTCAAGTCTTTTAGTAACTTAATTGAGTTTTAACTTGTGCATTTTATTTTGTTCACTTTTTATTTAAGATCTAATCATTACGAAAAGAAGAAAGAGACTTAACTCTTTCATCCTTAGCATAAGTTGATTTTTAAAGATAGATCATTATTATTTTAATTTTTTAATATATCATTTATGAATTTTATTTTAGCTTAAATTTATATTAGTTTTAATGAATCTTATTCAAATATGAAAGACATATTAAAATCAGAGAAATTAAGTTATCATCACATGAATAATACTCCACTATTTCCTTTCATCATAAATAACATCCACATTTTTGATTTAGTGTATATATATACATGCAATATATCTATATTTTTGCACACTTAATGAATGTTGATACATGAATTTGATAGAAAAGGGATTTCATCTTATATTTAAGCATATGTAAACATGTATAAGGAATTTAAGCAAGTGCGTGCCATTGTTAAACTAGAGAAGTGAGATTATCTAAGACCTCTTTTAGACTACTTAAAGCCTCGTGTTCCCGAAATGTTCATGATATATACTTGTCAATTCAAATGCACATAAGCATATACATAACATATGAATAAAATCATAAAAAGTTGTGTATAAATAACTTTTTTGCTTATTGTGGTGTTTATTTTTAGGATGGGGGGGGGGGCACATCCACGTAGATCGTATGGTATACTTATTGAAGTTATCGATATTGAGATATGATATCTATCTCGAAAGATAGTGACATCACCCTTCAATGTATCTAATCACCTAATAAGGACTCCTAAGGTATGATGGGACTTCGAATGTACTAGAGATTTTTTCACTACTTTATATGGATAAATAAAGTAGGGTTTATATTAAACCGGTTTCTAAAGATCCCTATGGGGGTAAGCCCCCATAGTTAATTACATCCTAAGGAAGGTGAATTCCTTAGGAATACTCTCGATTAAAATAGACAATTATTATCTCTAAAGATTTTGAAGATAGACTATCAATAAAGTAGTTATGTTGAAAAATCAAGTGAGAAAGATAAAAAAAAAGACTTATTTTTTTAGAAGCCAAAGGGAATAAGTAGGAAATTCTCATGATACTAGGAAACCTAGTGAGCATTCTAATTTATCATACAATTGGGATTTATAATTTTGGAAGTTGAAGAGAATTATTTATTTGAGTTGAATTTTATTAGATTGCTAGGGCTTATAATCCACTAACACAAGGTTGTGGAGTTGCCTAAGATGTGAGGATTTATGCTTGTAGCCCGAAGGAAACAACTACCTCGGATCATAAATCTAGGGAGCTTTAGGAAGAGCTAAAGCACGACCTAAATCTAAGCGAAGATGGGCATAAGGTTCACCTCCACAAGAGAGGATAAACCACGAGTTGGACTTACAATGCTTTAGGTGAGTACTAACTCTAAGCTTTCAAATCCGTGTAAACAAGTCTTATGAACTTATAAGATAGTTGAGCTGTTATTAATTTAGAAAGAGATTAAAATCTTTAAACTCACTCCCTAAAAGACTAGAGCATGAGTGGTATGAGTAATGACTTAATCTACAAATACAATTTTTTTAAAATTTTATTTGATTTTTGACACTTCACTTGGACAAAGGCTTTGAGATTTTTGTATGCCTAAATGCATGATGAAATGAGTCATGGGCTAATTCAAAAGAGAAGATGGTGAAGCTCCGTTAATAGGGGTTGCTCTCATAGGTCAAGCGGTCCCTATGCGTGTAAGGACAGAGGCCCTCATTTTGCAAGAGTCATTGAAGATGATACATGATGTGAAACATATAACATTCAACTAAAGAGTTACTAAATCTTTTAATTATCTTGATTTACATCCTAGGCTTTTTTTGTGAGGTTATGATTTGCTTAACTTTTAATTATGAGTGATTAGTTGGGGTAGAAAATTTATTTTATCCTAAGAGCCTAATCGCATCCAGGCCACACATTAATACATCAAACATATAAGAAACTAAGAAAAGCATGTGGTTTCTAATGCGTAGTTTTAAACATAACATTAATCAATTTTATAAAACTAGAGTAAAAGAATAAAAGTAGGTCTGCGTACCTGATGAAAAGTAAAGATGGGTAGCCAAGCTCTACCCTTATACAACCCGAAATTACAAAAGAATGCTTCATGTCTTCATCTTCATATCTCCATTTGATTTGATTTACTCCACTTCAAAGGCATCACATAGCCTCTCAAGACAAAGCCTTCTAGCCAATATTCATCTTTATCCCCCCCATAACACTAATCCTAATTTTTAAGAGGATCCTAAGGTGCTTTATTTGGTTTTTGATGTGTTTTGAAAGTGGAAATTTAACTTTAGCAAATTTGGTATGCCAAAGGTGAAATCCCACTTAGTTTTGTGAAATGGAAATTTCATTTAGCAAATTTGAGTATGCTAAATGAAATTCCAAATGGTGTGTTTAAAAATTTTGATTTGTTTTGGTTTTGG
The DNA here is from genome assembly GCA_021442155.1 of Cymbidium sinense. NCBI lineage: Eukaryota > Viridiplantae > Streptophyta > Magnoliopsida > Asparagales > Orchidaceae > Cymbidium > Cymbidium sinense. The sequence goes on along the minus strand of JAKCPB010002003.1, from coordinate 117,090 downwards.
AAAATGGAAACTCCTCCTTAGCAAATTTTGTATGCTAAGGGAGGAAGTTTCAAAGGTGTTTGAATATTTTTCTTTTGACTTTGGAAACTTTACTTTAGAAAATTTGAGTATGCTAGGTGAAGTTCCAAAATATGTTTTTTTTTTTAAGTTTTGAATTTTGGATTTGGAAACTTTTCTTGACAAATTTAGGCATGTTAAATGAAGTTCCAAATATGTTTGAAAGTTTTGAATTATGATTGTTGATTTTGATTTTGCATTTGAAAACTTCACTTAACAAATTTGAGTATGTTAAATGAAATTCCAAAATGTGTTTTAAAAAATTTTGTGGGATTTTGAATTTGGAGACTTCACTTAATAAATTTTTTGTATGTTAAATGAAGTTCCAATAATGGTGTTTGAAAAATTTGTAATTTTGGGATTTAAAAACTTCACTTAACAAATTTGGGTATGTTAAGCAAGGTTCTAATTGTGTTTAGAAATTTTGACTTGGGATTTGGAAACTTCACTTAACAAATTTGGGTATGTTAAGTGAGGTTCCAAAGGTGTTTAGAAAATTTTGAAATTTGATTGTTGATTTTGATTTTGGATTTGGAAACTTCACTTAACAAATTTGAGTATGTTAAATGAAGTTCCAAATGTGTTTGAAAATTTTGATTTTGAGATTTGGAGACTTCACTTAACAAATTTGAGTATATTAAGTAAGGTTCCAAAATATACTTTAAAAATTTTTGATTTTGGGATTTAGAAACTTCACTTAACAAATTTGGATATGTTAAGTGAGGTTCCAAAATGTACTTTGAAAATTTCTGATTTTGGGGTTTGGAAATTTCACTTAACAAATTTGGGTATGTTAAGTGAGGTTCCAAAATGTACTTTGAAAATTTTTGATTTTGGGATTTGAAAACGTCTCTTAACAAATTTGGGTGTGTTAAGTAGGGTTCCAAAATGTGTTTTGAAATTTTTTGATTTTGGGATTTGGAAACTTCACTTAACAAATTTGGGTATGTTAAGTGAGGTTCCAAAATGTGCTTTGAAAATTTTTGATTTTGGGATATGGAAACTTCACTTAACAAATTTGGGTATATTAAGTGAGGTTCCAAAATGTGCTTTAAATTTTTTTGAAATGTGATTGTTTATTTTTTTAAATTTTTGAAAAGGGGACTTCCATTCAACAAATTTAGGTATACATAATGGAGATCAATAGTATTTTTGAAATATGAACTTTTTGTTTTGTGTGTGATTGTTGCATTTTGAAAGAGAGGAATTTGTGCTTCTTTCAATGGGATTATTAATCAGTGTTACCTGGGGTACTCTTACATTTTTCTATGGATTGTTCAAACTATTTTTAATGGCCATTAATAGACTCATCAGCATAAATTTGTGCTTCTGCACGATGAACTAAATCGGCATGCGAGCAAATCGTATCATGTATTAGTGATGAGTAGAAAGATCCAGGATGGAGCCCTCCAAGGAAAACTCCTCTTAATAATTCTGGGTCCACCCCTAATATTTGGCGAGGTTTTATGGAGAATCTATGGAAGTACTCCTTAAGTGATTCACCTTCATTTTGACGAATGTCTGAGATGAGAGAAATCTTTAATGATCATTTGGTTTGTAATAAACTGTTCTACAAAAATTTTAGCGAGTTCATTAAAGGTATTGATAGATCCCCTTGGAAAAGAGTAGGACCAAGTGCGCCACTTGAGGTGGTGGGAACGACAAAATAATGTGTCAAGAGCTCATTGGATGTGCATAATGGTTCTATAATAGTCGATGTGTTCATATGGGTCGGCTGCCCCATCATAAGAGTCGATGTTTGGAAGCTTAAAACCTACTGAAATAGGATGTTGAAGGATGGCTTCAGCTAAAGGTGAAGACTTCTAATAGCCATGATAAGAGGGAAGATAATTTCTATTTTTAAGGTGAAATTTTTCTCGCATTAAAAGTTGTAATTCCACACATATAACATGAGTGGTAGAATCAGGAAGGCAAGAATATGCCAAGACATCAGCAATAATTTGTGGGTTAGTAATCGGTCGAGCAGCAAGTGATGGATGAGTATAACTAGCAGTGTCAAGGAGGTCAACATCATGGCCTGGAAGCAGAGGAACTTCAGCCTATTGGCGAGAAGGCATTGTGTAAGCATTTTGATCTCCCTTGGCTAATGATCGATCTTGAGGGAGATTCATTTGTTGCAATAGTAGCTGTTGTGTTTCTCGTAAAAGTTAAATTATCTCATTTTAAGACTCTTCCATTTGACGAACACGATCTTCTAGAGAGGTTCTTGTTGCACCTTCATCGATAGGGTAACACCAATCAGGGGGAAATGAGGCAGAAGCTTGACATCCTTGGTTTAAGGATTGGTTTCAGGAATGGTGAGAGTTGGAGCGGGAGGCTCCGTTGTTGAGAGTATTGCGCTTGTTGGCCATAGTGTAAGTGTTCACAGTGATTACGATTGTGGGATTCCCTTTCCCACAAACAGTGCTAAACTATTGCATGCAAGAATATTCAGGTCGATAGAGTAGGAGAATTAAATGTCTTAGAGTTGCACAAAGTTTCGCACACATAGAAAAAGAGTTTGAGAGACATAAGGACTTTTATGTTGAAAACTAAAGAAGGGAAAAACCACGGGACCAAGCCCACTTTGAAATCATTTTTCTATATTAATAGTTGTTACAATTATTATCCTATCTCCAAAGTTGGAAAAGGATAGTTTACAATAGTAGGTTTTGTGAAGAAACTTAGATCGTGAAGGCTTAACAAGTGGTAGTCTAACGATCTGATGACAACGATCAAACAATGGTCGGATGGCGGTTGGTAGCAGTTGGCGGTGGTGATTGGCGGTGGCGGTAGCGTGGACCCAGCGGATAGATAATGCGGCGGCGGTGGCGGTGGTGATCCCAGTATCGGTAGTAGCGGCCGTAGTCGTCGGTAGCGGAACGATTGTGGTCAGCGGCGGCAGCCGTAATCAACCTCGGGATATGGCGGTAGCGGTTGTAGCCGGCGGTGCGGACGATTGTAGCTAGTTGTGTCGCCACATTAGGTGTGGTGATCGGCTCGGCCGGCGGTGGTGGTCTAGCGGTGGTTCTCGGGTGGTGGCTGATTATAGCTTCAATTCTTAGTAAGACTCTCTCTTCTCAGTCCCTCCATGTGAAGAATGAGGAGCTTTTTATAGATTATGGGATTGGCATTTTTTGTAAATACAAGCAAAATCCAAATCACTCCATTGGATGGCTCCAAATGATTCCTTTGATCATCTGATGTATTTTAAGTATTTGAATGCCCAAATAAAATCGTAATAAAAGATCTTGAGAATCATCGTCAAGATGTTGATTTATTTAAACATTCTATTTAAAGCTATTTGATCCTGATATCTCAAAGTTTTCAATTATATTTTAATTGCTTGATCTGGGCTAGTTTGGACTCAAAATCGATTGTTTTTAATTTAATCAAGGTGTTTGATATCAGCTCTATGATGATCAAAAGAGAGTTTGAAAGATTAAGATTCTGATTCTAAGTGATGTTCACATACATCAAGATTTGTGCTTCAACTAAGAGATTTTTCAATGACATATCATGTTTAGTATTATTGAAGTTTGTTTTTATTTAATTGAATATTCTTAAAAACTAGAGCTAATATTGACAAAACTAGTCAATTGAAAAACATAAAAATTGATGAAAATTTAATTAGCTTTTAAATGAGATTAATATCATACAAATCTATCGAATAAAGAGTTATGTGTGAAATACCATCTCGAGGTCTAATTTTTAGTACTTCGTCATTTTGTAATTCAACATTTTGAAAAATTGTAGCACATCTAATTCATATTAACTAATAAAAAATAAACATACAATGTTAATTTTTTTATTAATTATGATATAATTTCATAATTTTAGTTTTATTTAATATGTCTTTAATGTATAAATCATAAAGATGTTATTTTATTTCAAGATAAATTTATAGTAACTTTTTTAACCAAGCAATGATTTTTTGTGTATAATTTATTTTATATATATATATATATATATATATATATATATATATATATATATATATATATATATATATAATATTTTATAATTCTATTAGTAAAAATATTAATGCAATTAATTTACATACAATCAAATAGTTTCAAAGTATTAGTCTGTTTGTATTTTCTTTACTTTATACATCCGTCAAAAAAAAAAAAAATAGTTTCTATGTATTTACTTTACAAATAACCAAGCAACTGTAAAATATTTAGAATACATTACATTTATTTTACACTATAATTTATTTATACTGCATTCTTTTTCAGACAATCAAACTGCTCCTAAGCGTATAAACCTCAAATTGGCAACATCAAAAAAAATTTATTTAGATTTCCTAAGGAGTTATTTGGGATCATTTTTTCTTTTCTATTTTTAAGTTTATGTTTTTACTTTATTTTTTTTTATAATTTAGTTCAAAATGAAACATATGATGATGACAATTATTTTTAAAAATTCTTATAACACCTTAATATTATTTTAAATATTATTAAAATACAAAAAATACTTAAAAATATATGAAACAAAAATGTTTTAAAAAATATTATAAAACTTGAATAAAATTAATCCCAAATAGGCCCAAGTTTTCATAATAAGCCACAATGGTAAGGAATTATTTAATGAGTTAGTACAACAATTTTTTCCCTTGACTCTCAATGTCTCTAAGCGCCTAAAGCCCAAATGACATAGGCCCCATTCGGGGCCGCAATGATGGTGTGGGGTGGTTTGCACCACACTGCAGTGGCATTTAGAGTGTTGTGTTCCACCTACATTTTAGCACCATTTTGAAAAATATATGATGGAAAAATAATATTTTCCAACCTGACTTAATTTTATGCAGTTGTAGTTCGAAATCTACTATTTGATTTTTATAAAATTAAAAAAAATTTGTATACTTTCTTCAATAGGTAATTTCTTACATCTATCATTTATTTTTTTTATATTATATTAGAAACTTAAACAAATTCAATCTCAATACGATTGGAGACATCCTAAGTTTATTACTTAAGAGTGAACTTTATAGCACAACTATTATACTCTAAATTATTGAACTTGAAATAATCATCTTCTCTCCCTAAATGTTATAAGAGTACAACCTAACTCTATTGCAAACTATTGAATACAAATTCGATCTAATTATTCATCTAAAATCTTTTCATCAGTCTGAAAAGTTAACACTTTAGCTCAAAATAGATGGATTTTAGCTCATTTTCAAAACCATTTCCTGCTATTTTTTTTATTCAATTAAATACTTCTTGTTAAAATTCTATCGCTACAAAGATGGTGTTGCAAATGTAATATACAATTGAAAATAATAATTTTGAGAGCTAAGACCCCAAACCCTTGAGAGGGGGTACATCGCCGCCATACGAATTCTCTGTGAGCTTACCGTCAAACTTTGACTCATAAAATTGAAAATTAAATCAACAATATTTTCCCAATTAATTGGCATAATCTTGCTACATAAAATATCAAATATTTCAAGAGACAAACGAATTTTACACTCTTTACAATCAATCCCTCTTTAAGTTAGTTGTCCCGATTCAACTGAATAGATTTAGTGCCCAAATGAACTTCCATTAAATTCACCATTAACTATGTTATGAATTTATTGGAATTACAAAAAAAAATACTGATAACTACTATAATTGCTGGGATGATTAAAGTGGTATTTTTAGGCCAAAAATGTGACACGAATTTGATCTTTAAAATAGAAAAATTTACATACATGTCACACAATTTTTTTTTCTTTTATTTATTTTTCATCTATTTATATTTATAACACTTTCATATACATAAAAATATATTTTATTTTTTAAAATTAATTAAAGTGATATTTTTGATGTAAAATTAAAGATTAAAACTATATATATATATATATATATATATTAAAATTTGTGTTGTAAATATATAAATAAATATATAAAAATCATGAGGCCAGTATGTAAATCCCCTTCAAAAAATAAATTAATTAGTTAATTATAAATAAAAAAAGAGGCAAAATTTTTAAACTAAACATGATTAAAACTTTAATTAGCAGAATAAGTATGTTTTTGAAAAAATTTAGAAATAGGCACAGTCGCTCGTTTAACGGGCGACTGGCCACTGGCTAAAATAATTTTTTTTTAAGAAAGGAAAATTTATATACATATCACACAATTCTTATATATTTACATATCTATCATCACAGTTAGGGTAAAATATTTTTTTTGGCCTAAATTTTTTTTTTTAAAAAAAAAAGGAAATTTATATACATATCACACAGTCGTAAAATATTTTTTTATTTAAAAAAAGGGAATTACATACATATCACACAATTCTTATGTATTTACATATCTAACATCTAAAGTTAGATATTTATTATCTAATATTTTTCTATACTTAAAAAGATACATTTTATTTTTAAAAAATGAATAAAGTGGTATTTTTGATGTGATATTAAAGATTAGAGTGTTATATATGTAAAAATTAAAATTTATGTGTTAAATATATAAATACATAAGAATTGTGTGGTATTTATATAAATCCACTCAAAAATACATAAGATTTATGTTTAAAATGTATAAATTTATTATACATTTTTAAACGTATCCTGATCTAATAGAGAACTTCATTCTTATATTTTTACATATTTAAATTTAAAATTTCATATTTACATAAATATTATAAATTTTTTTTAATTTTATATAAAAAAGATTATTAAATTGTAATAAAATTTATCTTTTTATGTATATAAAAATAAATATATTTTAAATATAAAATTTAGATATTTATTAAAAAAATATAAATTAAAGTTGAGGTCTCTCAGCAAAATTATAAAATTTGTATTTTTTTGAGTGGATTTATATAAATACCACACAATTCTTATGTATTTATATATTTAACACATAAATTTTAATTTTACATATATAACACTCTAATCTTTAATATCACATCAAAAATACCACTTTATTCACTTTTTAAAAATAAAATGTATATTTTTAACCATAGAAAAATATTAGATAATTAAATATCTAACTTTAGATGTTAGATATATAAATACATAAGAATTGTGTGATATGTATGTAAGTTCACTTTTTTTAAATAAAAAAAAATATTTTACGCTGTGTGATATGTATGTAAATTCCTCTTTTAAAAAAAAAAAAATTTAGGCCAAAAAAAATATTTTACGCTAACTATGATGATAGATATGTAAATATATAAGAATGATATATATGTAAATTCCTTTCTTAAAAAATTAATTAAGTGTTAACTGGCCTGCCTGTCTGATTAGCTCGCGTTAAACCGGCTGTCTTTATTTCTAAATTTTTTTCAAAACGCTAATTAAGGTTAATCATGCTTAGTTTAAAAATTTTGCCATAAAAAAAAACCTCCGTATTATACTAGATGAACAGAAGCGATTAGGCCAAAACTGTGAATCGAAATTCTAAGGTTTTGAACACAAAACTCTTTACTTCAAGGGATAAATTTTTAAATTAAGTATCTTTTAATTAATAATTAACAAATTAAGCATTCATAAAAAAAAATTAACTTTAGATAGTCGCGATAATTCGGCTACCATCGAGGTGGCGTGACCAATCCTCTTATCGCCTTGCTGCACGCGATTAGTTAACGGTAGCGGATAACTTCTGCGGCTGCTCAGGCGGCGTAAGTTCGGCAAGTCGCCCGATAAGTGGGCGGCCTCTCATCACGGACGAGCAGATAACTGTTTCTTTTGCTCTCGTCCTCCGTTCTCCTCCGTTCTCCCGTCATACGAGGCCCCATCATCAGGCTCCACCATTGTCTTTGGTAAGTTTCGTAGCTCCACCATTGGCATTCTAACTTTGGTAGGCTCCACCAAAGGACATTGTTCGGTCGTTGTCGAGATCGCGATTTTGCAGTAAGTTTGTTTTGATTCCTTGCTTATTTGAATTAGCAATAATATAGAGGGAAGTTTTTCATATTTTTCATAGTAATTCTCCTAAAATATGTCATGGTTAGGGTATATGATATACTGGGATTAGGTAATTTGGTAGGTCATTTTTTGCGTTGCGTAATTGTTAATTGAACAATATGTATTTTTGTAACGGATTTTGAGTGTATTGTTAGGTTTTGTTACAACATTAGTTGCTGAGCTAATAGTATAATGAGTCAGGATCTCGTTTCATTGATTATATTCTATGACGGGCAACTGATCGTTGATGGTCAGTTTATTCCAAGTTATGATGGTGGAAAAAAAATGATGCGGTGTCGTCATCAAGCTTAGGAGATTTAAAACTAAAAGTGCTTCTCGTGTTATGGCGTTGATAACTTGTGGAGATTACATAGTTTTCACTGTAGCGGGATACATAGCTTATCGTTGATGATGATGATAATACGCGATCGTATTGGGAAGCTTCCATAAACATTGATTCATGCGTGGAAATAAAACCACAATGTACTGCTGCACCCGAAACTGACACTGATATTATGCCGCTGAATGTACACTCCGGTTATGCTCACGAGTTCGTTGGCGGAATCAAGATTATCATGACGAGATAGTGTAAGCTTTCATCTCGACATCATTTTTTTTGTTTTGCTTTGTAATGGTATTTTCTATTTTTTAGGAAGATGATATATGTTTAAATGCGAAACCGAGATGCTATTCAAGCGCAGCATGATCAACCGTTCATCTAGACAACTACGATGATGAGTATGAAATGATGAATAGTGAATCAAGCACACGATGATGGTGATCGCGATGAATCATTGCTTGGTAATGCCAATTTATGCGACAGCAGTATCGGTCATGATCTTATTCGGAGTCATTCTATCCGGAATTTGGCGGATCACGATGTAATGAATTTCACTAATGAGTACGTTCGGCTATGTCAGACCGCGAAAGATTGGGATGCGGATATTGTGTTTGATGGTTCATCTGATATCTCGTGTTTTCGAGATGTCGGTTAGATAGAGTTATATGAAGGTATGTGTTTCTCAAATAAGAAGGAACTTCAGTTTGCAGTGATTGACTGGTCCATTCATAATAATGTCCAGTTCGTTACCGTGACATCCAATCAGAAGAATTTCTTGTTATATGCGCGATCGCGGCCTAGTAGACCCAATGGCACATGCAGTATGCTTGAAGAGGTTGGGAGGCGCCTGGAGGTTATCAACTTTAGGTTCGCCGCACATGTGCATTTCCACCATCAGTGGTTCAAGACATCACCAATGCACTTCTAAGTTTATTAGTTACTTCATAATGCCAGTAATGTGATTTCCTACCTGACATCATGCCCACATAACCCTTATAGTAGACGGTGAGTTTAGTTTGTGTTTAGATATATCCTACCTGAATATGCATACTATTTCTTTGTCTCTACAATTATATCAGTACTCTAATAAATTTCCATTTCTTCTTACAGGTACGATGGCCGAGGAGCCTTCTAGACCGGTTAGACGTCGCCAGAGGAGGCGTGCTGAGCCAGTTGATGACGCACCTGGACCCGTACCTGCAGAGGTTCATCCCAGCATAGCCTTACTTCGTGGCAGACACAGGGCGACACATCCAGATATGGTATGAATATACTTGCTTATTTTTTTTCTATGTGTTTCATTTATGTTGTGTTACGTTACTTGACCCAACCTTTTTTTATCGCGGTGACTATTTTGGAGGTATAATCTCACCTTCTTATGCTCGAGTGGCGTCACGTGCCACGGTTCTCGGTGCCCTCGGTACTCAAACTTTCTGTTAGCTATTATCGAGACTTGACCATCACATGCTGACATCACTAGTTGAGCGTTAGTCTCCCCAGACCAACACATTTCATTTTGCTGTAGGAGAGATGACAGTGACATTGCAAGACGTTGCAATTATCTTGGGTTTGCGTATTGACGGACCACCGATTGTCGGTCCTATTATTGTAGGACATGGTAGGCGGTGGCAGAGTTGGTCGGACTGCTGCGACGAGCTTATAGGTGGGCATCCGATTCCAGACACTGTATATCATGACCCAGTTGACCTCGCAGTACATTCGACATTCAGGATGGGCGACACGCTTAGACAGTATGCCACTCGGTGGTTACGTTGGACATTTTCAAGGAGTCCCTACACCTCCCCGAGTTGGACTTCATCGGTGCATGCGACATGTTTTGTTCCTTCTTGGGAGTTTTTCTACTAGATCGCGGGAGATGCATTTGCGGTATCTCATTCTAGAGGATCTTGACACATTATCTATCTATTGGCGGTGCGGTCTTGCCCACCCATCTGAGGAGTTGCATGAGTCTACCGGGCGAGGCCAACATGGTTGGGTGTCTTCGATTCTTCTGGTCGGTCTTGGGCGCACGCATGTTGGTCACGTTACATGTCTCCTACCCTAGAGATCTCGATGGGCTCGATCGATTTGTAAAAATAATTATCTTTATGGCTTTAACATAATGACATGCAACTACCTGACTTGTATATGATATTTTTTTTTTTATCAAGTGGAACGAGAGATATGTGCATCAGATGCCGTTTGGTAATATCAAATTTTTTAGGGATGAGTTAGATGGGCTTCTCGCGGATACTTAATTGTTACACATCATTCTTAACAAATCTTTGTCAAACCATTGTCTAACATACTTGACACATCTGAGGTGACTTAGCCATAGGACCTTGGTCGAGGGCCTTTGATATATTTGCCGGTGGTGAGGACATCCCCGTTGCCACGAGTTCGATTAGTTGGAAGAGGGTGGAGTGGCACCTTCTGACAGAGTCCTTCGTCGGTTGGTCGCTTGTACGAGATGTAGCCCGATGGACTCCACTTCATTAGAGTCTATGGCAGAGGGAAAGCAAATACAAACTAGGTGTAGTACCATCAGCAGTACATCGCAATGTGGAAGGCCCGCAGAGAACACGCGTGTGGTGCAAGATACAACGACGCCGCATGATCCTGCGGCGATACATGATCTGGTTTAGGTCCTGGGCATCGTTGTACTTGTTGAAGGCGCTCGACCCACCACGACGTCTTACGAGCACCGCGAGCATATGTTAAGATAACTCTATAATTTGCATATTTTCTTAGTTATTATTTTCACATATTTACGTAGTAATATTTTAAAGTAGTTTACTGTAGGCGGAGCATATTTTGGCGACGGAGGATCTTTTTCGGCCTTTCTTTGGGCGTTGGATGACATCGACTATCGATTCATCAATAAATGCGAGCATATGATGCGGATCGAGCTTGGCGACACATATCGAACTAGGTCCGGTGTCGTAGAGCATATGTCACAGATATGACCGCATGACGTGCAGGGCGATCCACCTATGCTGATCCAGGACCATCTTCTTTTCCAGAGAGCACCCAGTCTCCGTACCATATGGACAGTGCGACGTCACAGGATTGGGTATCTCTACGAGACTCGCAGCCGGACATTGGATCAGATGATGCGAGCCGCTCATCAATGCGTCGTCCCGTTCGCGACGCTGGCACTATACCCGTGTATCGTGATAGCCTATAGACGGCGTCGTCGACGATAGTGTTTAGAGGTGTACTTATTTTGTATAGCTATTGCTGAATATTTTTATTGTTCACTTTTATCTGCATCTGTACTTGAGTTTATTTTTGGCTTATAGAAGAAATTTTTTTGTATCGTTTGATTACTAGTACATTTGTAGTTGTTTAATCTATTTGTATTTTCTGATATCATTTGTTCACTACTATTACATAGACATATTACATCTGTTTGCATTTCCTGTACATCGTAAAAAAAAGACATCTTGTTTTTAAAAAAAATTGAGCGGGAAAATTCCTACTTATCGGTAATACATCGATAATCGGTCGGGTTAACTTAGTGTAGTCGATCGTCCGATTATCGGGCGTGGCAAATCTACATCGCCCGATAAGTAGCGACTCCTCGGCGGTGAGATGGCCGACTAGTCGTCCACTTATTAAGCGACTGTACCTATATTTAAATTTTTTTTTATCGATTCTTAATCTGTTAATTAAGTTTTATAACATACTTAAATTAAAAATTTACTCTCACTTCAAGCTCCGTATCTCTTCATAACCCAAAGAACAAAGTTCTCCTCACTACGTAGAAATTACATACAACAAAACCCTTTAATTCATTTACCTTCAAAACATTCCGACGTCCAAAAACACTCACAAACACCAAGCAAGGAAAGCATAACATGACATAACACAGCTACTCTGCTCACTGAATTTCCACATCAGTAACCTTGCGCTCCACCTTAGTTTTAGGAACGGTAACAAGCAACACCCCGTTCTTGAACTCCGCCTTCACCTTATCCTTCTCACATGCATCAGGCAGCACCAGCCGTATGTTGTATGCACTAGCACTGCTGCCTCTCCACCAGCCGTCATCCCCTTCCTTCCCCTCGCCGGTCTCTTCCTTGTGCTGGCTCTTAATCACCAGCACGTCGTCCTCCAATGACACCTTCACTTCCTCTTTGGTCAGCCCGGGCATATCATACCTTATCTTCACCTCATTTTCGTTCTCTTTGATGTCCCATGGCGTCCGAACCTCCCCTCCCGTCGTCCCAGGGAACGCGAACGCGTCCTCAAATATCCTATCCATGGTGTCAAGCATCTGCTTCATCGTCCTCATCGGCGACAGCGAGTCAACCAATCCTGCGCAATATTACGTGAGTAAGAAATAATGTGCTAAAAAGAAAGGTTTCAACTTGAAGGAGAAAGATGTCGTAGCGAACAGAGTAGTTTTACCAAAAGGTGAGATATCAAAAACAGAGCGCCGAGGACCGCGAGTTTCGACAGCAGAGGGTTCCTGCTTCACCTGCAGTGACGTATTCTCCTTGTTCTCGTTGGTGGCGGTGGCCATCACGGAGCGGCGGCCAATCATACGGTAAAGAGATGGAAAGATCGCCATGGACCGCGGGAACCTCGCCGCTTGCCTCACAAAGTGAGAGGAGCAAGGAGAAAATGCCAGCGATGCTGCTGCGCAGGCCATGACTAAAAATAAGCCCAAACGAATCTAAGCTAACGGAGTGCTCAACTAGATCAATTGTGAGAAGAGGAAAGTAAAATGCTTCTGAGGATTGAATTAGATGAGAAAAGGGTGGCAGGTGGGTTGATTTATGTAGAAGGCGAGGGTGTGATGGAGCGGATGCGAGAGAAATCGAGAAGGCCGTAATGATGGAACAGGCCTGAATGTTCTCGAAGCGGACGGAGAGTAGGAGAAGGTGGTCGAGACGCGGGCCACGTGAAGGCTCGGGTGAGTCGGCTCGGAAGTGTGCGGCATCTCTCCTTTTTAATGAGTGCGGTTCGAATCGAGGTAGCGAGACTGTAACGAAAGGAGTCGACTCGACCCCAACTGATCCAAGTGTCCAACAGCCCATGGCCAAATTGTGGTGCTTTTAGCGGTTCATAATTTATTCAGTTATAAATTGATATTTCTGTTAGGAAAAATACTCTCTTTTGTTTCACTCAATAATAAAAGAACAATGCATTATGGTACTTCTCATCTTTATTTTGCTTTCTATATATTCTCTTCTCATTTTTTTTATGTATATTATTTTGAAAGATTTATAAATATATATCACAAAATTTTAATATATTTATATATTTAATATATAAATTTTAATATTTATAAATATAATATTTTTATTGTGCATATATATTTTACTTTTAAAAGTAAATAATAAATTTTAGAAAGATGCACATTTTAAACCATTTAAAACTTTTTTTGTAAGACAATTTTTGTTTTCACTCGCCAATCAAGGATCAGTTGTTTCACCCCTCGGACATTGGTGCACCTGTATTTTTTTTTGCAATGGGTATCTACATTGTGGGTAGAGATATCGTTGATTAATCATGTGCTGGCATTCATCACCCATGTCGAGTCCTCACTTACTTTACCTTAGTATACCTCTCTCCCCGGAGGATTGACTGGTCAGGAGGTTCCTAGTGCTTCGGGTAGAGACGGTGGGTAAATGTATTGAATTTAAAAGAAGCAGGGCATCTCTAAAATGATTCAAAACAGTGAAAGCAGGCTGAACTTTGCTTGATTGATCGGAGATTCCTTTCTCCCAAAATAATTAACGCATCGACATTTTATATACTAAATAGAAAGATTTGTCTATTGCTTTAAGGCTGAACTTTGCTTGATTGATCGGAGATTCCTTTCTCCCAAAATAATTAACGCATCGACATTTTATATTCTAAATAGAAAGATTTGTCTATTGCTTTAAAAACACGTGTACTAAGCAGTGCTCTTTACGTAGGTTGTGGGCATACTATGCGCGAGTACGAGAGGATACAAGAAAGTGTCGTCTCCATGAGAACTGTAGTTTCTGAGGACTCATGTTTTCGTTTCCCACAACTAAAAACGGCTATGGCTTGAAAAAAATATTAAAATGTTAAAAATCTAAAATTATTATTAAAGGTCTATTTGGGATACGATAATTTAAAAAAAAAAATATTATATGAGTTATAAATATTTTTATTTTTGAAAAATTCAATCATAATTTTCTAATAATTAACACATTCTAACTATTCTCAAAAATAATTTTTACGATAATTTTCTAAAAATAGCCAAAAAAAATTTATATTCAAACACATCATAAAACTTTTTGATTGACTCATTATATATATATATATATATATATATATATATATATATATATATATATATATATATATATATATATATATATATATATATATATATATATATATATATATATATATATATATATATATAGGTTATAAAAATGCATTTTCTTGTGATTGGGAAATGCATTGATACAATGTTATAAATATAATCTACAGATGATGAATTCAATAGCCAAAGTTGGATGAGCCTTAAGGTATTAGAGTTGTCTTCAAAAATTCAATTGTGATTATTTGATCATTCTTCTTCGAGAAGTGAAGATTAGGTACAAAAAAGCCTGATATAAATCTTAGTGTTTATGTCAAAGTTGAAATTTGTATTGATGGTATGTATAAACCTTATTGACGATAGGGTGTGACGACATTATAAACAATAACAACGGACAGCATTAATGGGTGTCGCTTTAGTGTCGACAATAAGTATTAGCTTTACAGATGATGGCATGTAGTGATGAAGTACGTTAGCTTTATAGGCAATAGCGCATGTCAATAATATCATCATCTTTAAAAATGATTATGTGCATTGACAATATTGTCAATGATGAGCGACAAAAGTAGTAGGCGTTGCTAGTTGAGGATAGAAGTTAAAGATTAAAATCGATCAAAGATTGCAGATTAGTTGGATAATAATAGCCAAATAATGACAATTAGGTAATAAAAGTGGCTAATAACATTCGTTAACATCAAATGTTAACTGAAACTTTCAAGCTTTCATACTCCAATCTCTGTTAAATTTTAAGTCAAGGTTCAAGCTTTTAAGTCCCTCAATCACGTGAAAAATGAAAATTTATTTATATCTTTTTAGAGTGATATTTTAGTTATTTTAGACAAAATCTCCAAAATATTTCATTGAATGGCCCACATTGACTTCATTAACCAAAGATTATTTTTTAATATTTAATTGATTTAATGATCATGGAATTAAGTGATCTTAAATTCATTAAATTCCTCTTATCAAAAAGCTCATTTTGATTTTAAACATGTAAGATTTGGAGATCAATTGATTCTTCAAGTATCATCATAAAGTATTCGATTATATCTTTGATACTTAATTTATGCTCATTTGAACATAGATCGAATAACTTTAATATCAATGAGTTTGTTTTATTAAAATGTTCAATTCAACTATTGTTGAAATTAGAATTCAAAAAATTGTGAATATAATTATAAAAAATTTTAATGCAAATATTGTACCGAGATTCATGTTTGATCAAGTAAATTTTTTGATAATGTATTCAAAATTTTTAAGCATTAAATAATTTTATTCTACATAAAAACTATAAAATAATTAAGACTTTTAATTTAAAAGTAGAGTATTTTAAATATACAATACATGTAATTAAAATCTACTACGGCTACTTATATATTGCTCATAAAAAATATGAATGAAATTTTTATGAAGAATTTTTAACAATTTTTTAAAGCATAAATATAACATACTTAGATGTGATTGAGCCTACATTTATGTTTAACAAGATATGTGCTCGATCAATAAAATATAAGCTTTCATAAAAATTAGTTCATATCTAAAAAAATTTATAATCTTGAAATATTAAATTCTAAATTGTTAATTCCTTTTCTCATAATGATGAATTGATCAAACTCCAAATTGTTAGCTAATTTATCTTGAATGACTTGTTCTTAGGAAGAGCTTCTTGAGTAGCTTGCTACAATGTATAGATTAAATGGATCCTTGTAACTTATGGAAGAGATGTACATAGTTAATGTGGAAGCCATTTGATAAGTGCTTGAAAAGATGATAATTCGACGAAGATTCCTTTGGCCAACCATAAAGAAGGATGCCATTAAGTTTACTCAAAGATGCAATTTGTGTTAAACTTTTAAACCAACTAAGAATGAAAGTGTTGACCTCATTTTTGGAAGAGGTCAACATCTTCTCTAATCTTAGAAATTATGATTCTTAATATTAGATTGTAAGCTTTCTAATTAATTACTTATGACACTATACTTAATGGCTAAAGTGTTTGAACAAGTCAAAAATAAAAATAAATTTAATCAAGTATAAAAAATTTGAAATCAAAACTAAACTTGAAATAAATCAAACTTAAATACCCTAAAGAGAAAGCCTACGTCATCCCAGTGAGCCCTTCTAAGACTTGACCTAACCCAATTGGATTAGGTGAACCCAGATCAAATTAAACTCAACAGAAATCTAAATCAAATATATCTAAACTGAAATCTAAATTTGAGTGAGCCTAAATTGAGGTAATTGAGTTAATTAACCAAATTACCCCCCTTTAAGCCCAACCTCACCTAAATCTAAATGAAATCAAATTAAATCAAATAAAAAGTACAAAAGTAATGCATAAATATAAATGAGTACAAAATAAATTTAGGTGAGGTTTAAAGTGGTCAACTAAGTCATTTGACCTAAAGTTGACCAATGTGAGCCACTTCAAGTCAAAAGTCAAACTATCAAATTTGACAATTTAAGCTACTCCAAGGGCTTAAAATCATCATATGAGACTATCTAAACACAAAACTAAGTTTAATTGAGGCTCAAAATGGCTAATTGAGCCACTTAGCCAAGTAGGTCCAAGTGAAGTTCATCGAGCTAAATCCAAATTAAATTAAAATTAATTCAAATTAAACATCCAAAGTTATTTTAAATTCACGTATAAGCATGATTCAATCAGTCCTTGGTTTTAAATGGACCAATTTGATTGTTCGATCTAAATGAACCCACATTTACCCAATAAGCCTTATCTTGGTTAAAATTGGTCAAACTCAAGGTATAATTCAAATTAATTGAAATCAATCAATCTTAAATACTCTAAATAATTCACTAACTATATTTGAAATTCAAATAGAGCCTAAATTACCAATTGAGGCATTTAGCCCAATTTGACCCATTTAGGCCAAATTGAGTAAAATTTAGGTCCCAAAATTGACCCAAATCAAATAAAATTAATTAACCCACAATTACTCTAAATGATTCAGAAAACATAATTGATGTTAATCTAAATACAAAATATTAAATTGAATCATATAAGTTAATTTAGCCCACTTTGGTTAAAATTAGTCAAAATGGGTCGAAGTAGACTAAATCAAGTTAGAATCAAATCAAATCAATTCAATTGATCTTAAAAACCTTTAATGAGTAATTAAGCATGATTCAAGCCTCATTTATGAAGCTAATAAATCAACACAAAACATTAGGCCTAACCCAAATAAATTAGGTCAACATGGTTTAACCCAAAGTCAAAATTATTTCATGAAACCCAAATTGAGACAAGCCAAACCCAATCCATTCTCCTATGTGTGGAAGGGTTTAGCAACCTTCAAAGGCTAAAGAGAAGTCAATAAAGGAGGGATTAATGGCATGGAGGTAAGTCATATGTGGGAGAGCAAGTTGAACTTTAAAACATATATCTCCTTCCATTTTTTTTCCATCTAGCCATCAAAAGAGACTTCTTCTCTTCGTCCTTAACATTGGAACTAACCAAGCATGCTCACAGCAATCCCAAGGCCAATCACAATCAAGTGACGACCTCCTAAACCATCACCTTCATCCCCATTAATGGGATTTTCGATAATCTTTAAAAAGGAAGAAAGAGAGCCTCCTAAAATCAACTTAATGGAGAAGAAAGTCCATCCTCGAGGTTTAGGATTTTCCGGTAGTAAGCTCGATACAAGGCGTCGACAAAAAAAATCACTAAAAAATTTTGACATGACAATTTCCGGCTGCTTTTTGGCGGGTGATCTTAACCAAAAATTTCCAGCAAACAAGTCTGCCAGAAATGGTCTTGTTGGATATTTTCAGTTCACTTTTTTTGGCAATAATTTGCTTTTTTTCACGGTTCTTCCTTAAAATTTTATGATTAACAATTCGTCGGAAATTATTTCATCAAATTTTAGGTCTGTTGCAAATCATTTACAAATAGAGTTTTACTGGTATGGTGAAATCCATCAAAATCTATTGGAAAAGTAACTTACTAATGTATATTCATTGATTACCGATGGATTAGTTCGCCGATAATCTATGATTTTCCTATAATGAGATAATCATGAACAAAAGATGCATAAGAGGAACATACACTTAAGTTTTCAATCATATTAATCTTTTTAGCTAAATTTCTTGTGATTTATGTTAAGATGAATATAACCAAGTAAAACTAAAGATGCATTGAGTTCTAACTTAAACATAAACCCTAACAAGTAGTGTTTTTATGATGATTTCTCACTACTAAAGGAGTACCCATCTTGCTTACCATTTGGATAATCACTCTTCATTCTAAAGCACCTAATAATAAAAGTTGGAAAATTTAATCCATAAAAATATCCTAAACATATCCTCTTCAAAATGAGTGAAATCCTAAGTTAATTTCTTAAACAAAAATTACCTCCGATTTTGAAATCAAGATCATCCCCTCAAAATCATATCATAATCCTCTTGTTTTAAAAGTTTAAATAAAAGAAAATCACCAACTACAATAAAAAGATCAATATTACCTTTAAGCATTCATTTCTTTTAATTGCATTTAAGAAACATTCATAGGGCAATCTTTTTCTCAATAATTTGAATTATAAGAATAAGCTCCCATTCCTTTTACCCCATCATGAGAACATCAATAGAAAAGTAACCTCCTCATCACCACCAATAATATAAGAAAACAATCTTATTTTAAGAGTTGTGAGAGTAATATAAATCCTATAAATTCAATGGGCTCTAAGCAAAAGATTCACAATTTTATCTTCCATATAAAAGACCTAGTAAGGGAAGTCTTATCTCCCAAAAGGTTAGTAGCAATGATCAAATGAACATGCAAAAGGACGAAAGACACCACTAATAGACCTTCAAAGCACCAAACTAAGTTTCCAATAGGCAAATAAGAAAGAGCATAATAATAATAATAAGAAAGCCAAGACACATAAAACCTCAAAATAGAGCCATTCTATGCTTTTTCTTCCATCACGAAGCCAATGATGTTTGCTCTAGCATCCCTTTGTCTCTTAAATGCTTGTTTAGTTAGGCTTTTGATTTTACGAAATTCAATTTAAAAATTGCTTTTAAATAAGTTGAGTTTAAAAAGCTATATGAAAATGACAGTCCAATAAAATAGAGAAACGATGTTTTATCAAAAATGACTTTTAAAAATAGTAAAATCAAACAAATTTTAGACAATTTTAATGATATTTTCAAAAACATAAAATAAAAGTTCTTCCAAACGAGGCCTTAGTCAAAAGAGAAAAGACAACACCAACTGATCTTCAAATTCATCATTTAAAACAAAAAAAGAAGGCACAACAACAATAATGAGTCACACAGAGGGGAGTTTACACTTTTTCTTTCTCCATGATTTTACACAATAATGGTATTTATCCTAACAAGAAATCAGTAAGTTTTTTTTTAATCTTTAAACAATAGATTGTAAAATATGTGATTCATTAGAGAAAAAAGAGAGAGGAGCATTTCTAATACAATCTCAAATATATTTAGGGGCTGTTTGATTGCCTGCATTTAGAATTCAATATAAAAAGAATGCAGTATAAAAGAAATTCAGTGTAAAAATGTTACTTTATAGTTGTTTGGTTGAGAGATTTATATATTCATGACTTTGCATTTTTTTATTTGGTTGATAAAATGTAATATAAAGTAAATTGAAGGTTTGACGTCTGGTGGTGCGAGGTCAACGACGCGGCATCTGATCATATGGCTACGGCGATGAATCCATGGCATAATGGCAGAATGCAGCATGACAGAATGCAGAATGATGACAGGTAAGCGTAGACAATATGCGACGGCAGGGCGAGGCTACGGCAATGATGAAATCCAACGAGCCCAAGATCACTTTACATTGGCCCAGATTTTGAAATTGATTTTGATGAATTCTAAATACACACAAACTGACTTTTCTGGTATATTTGAAATGCACTAAAATTTTACTTTATTTGAAACCAAATATTTAAAATATTCAAAAGTACATATTTGAAATACAGTATATTCTAAATACACGCTACCAAATTATTGTAACCGCCTAATTAGTCAGAATCGAAATGAGCAGTACTTATCGATTGGACTGCTTAAATAAATTAAAGTTGTTCATGTTCGCGAAGTTCTAGAAGCATGGATTCAAGCTGGCTTACTTAATTTTATTTATGTTGCTTGATTTGTACTTAGCTTGTTTGAAATAAGTGAACAATTATATAATCAAGTTAATGAATAAGCTTAAAATGAGTTCTAAAATTTTCTCTAATTTTTTGTTTGGATTACTGCCTTAAATCTCATATAATGAATCATGATATAAGTTCTCTACACAATATAAAATCAAGATTCTAAAAAATAAATAATTTCCTATTCAATGGAAGCTTCTTTTGAAAGTTTATGCTATCACATAAAGGCCAACCGCTTTGTCATTATATGAAGCATTATCCACGTCACACTAAAAGCCTTCAATTTCCCACTCTTTCAAACATTTATAAATAGCATCATGAATATCATGTGCTCTATGTGATGGATTAACATCAATAAAATTTAAAACCCTCTTTTGTAGACACCACTCTTTATCAACAAAATGCCCTGTGATAACCATATATTGAATTTTTTTGTTCGAACTTCCATAAGTATATTGTTATGCTTATCATCCTTACTGAACTTAACAAACTTTCAATCGTTTCTTCTCGATTTCATAACTACTAATACAATCTTGTTTTGCCATTGCACGTGAAATTTTCTCATATTGTGGACTAGCAGCCTTCATCAAAATATTAAACATTTAATCCTCTATAAAAGTGAAAGGCAACTCATGCACCATGATCATATGAGATGTAATCTCTCTAATTTTATTATGATCATACTTCCAAGTTTGCACGCTACTCTGACTATCAGATGTAAGTGTTGATTTTCTATAGTGATAAGTAGTTGTCTCTTTCCTAAAATTTTTGGACAAGTTTGAAGATGCCTTTAATATTGTGTGTTGTTCCATCCTTATTTTTATTCATGTATAACTTTCAATGATTGCATTGCACTTTCTCAACACCACTTTTAACTTTACAATAGTGAAGTCTTTCCAAACATCCAAGTTCTCTTTCTTTTCCTCTTTTCAAAAGGGTTTTCTTGAATATCATCGATAACAAGATCTACACTTCTTTCGGGCACTTATAATAACATTAACATCTACATTTGCTTGAGTCTCATTCATGATTTCAACACTAGAAAAAAGGAAAAATAATGATCACAAACTAGAAGAATATAATCATTGCTAAAAAAAGGGAAAATAATGATCAACAATAGTAGCCGAATTTGATATATATATATACAAACAAGCTATAATCCGAATTAAAATAAACCCAATCTAAAAGAATATCAAAGACCAAATAGAGCTCACATCAACTAAGTTGCACTAAATGAAGCAAAAAAGATATAATCATTGTCTTTCAAAAAAAAAAACTATCTTTCAAGTTGTCACTTGCTAGTCTTCCAATGAAAGATAGACATTAAATTTAATAAAATGGGAGGGATCCATAACTCTTTTCTATATCACTTTCATCATATCTCCATAACTCTTTTCTATAACAAATAACAAATTGAAATCCCCAAATAGAATATTTTGATATAAGTCAAACAAAAAAATATCCGTAATATTTGAGTTAACAAATACATAAGAATAACTACCAATAGGCAACAAAATAATGAATCAAAATCAAAGAAACTGAAAATGTAGAACAAGGCTTACATCATAATATTATGACACTAGCATAGAATCAAGTTGATATTACTAATATCCTTGGTGCATTATAAAATAAAGAAGAGCTATGAAGCTAATTGGGAATCACACTCATAAAAAAGCGACAAAAAAAAGAAAGTGAAATAGTAGTTAAAAATGAAACCACCTCCAATTATAGCAGTGGCTATTATTATAAAATGACTATTATGATAGAGTTCGATGGATATTTAAAGATCACCAAATCATAATATTATCAGCACTCAAGACTAAAGAACCTTCCTAAGCCTAGAACCAATCAATGCATAAAAACTCTATTATCAATGCACAAGCATATCAACAAGTGAGAGCATTAGACACAAGACAAAGGATGAGCATTAGACACAAGTAGATAGAAACTTCATTATCAATCTTAGCAGTTAGCACAAAATTATTTAATGTCATACCTAAGATGACCAAAGATTCAGAACCTGAGAGAGAGACGGCAACTAACCGGAAGAAGTCGAAGAGGAAAAAGACAAAAGCTGAAAAAGAGAGGCAGGAAGTCGAAGAAGAAGAGAGAACGATCGGTTCAAGCCACTGTTTCCTCCGATTTACCTATGAATCGACTGAAGTTGATAAGAAGATGAGAGAATGTCGGCGGAAGTCGAAGAGAAGACGAGTGAATGCCTACGGAAGTCGATGTCGGCAAGTTAGGCTGGCTAAAAGGACGAACCGATAAAAGCTTAGAGTAAGGGCGCGTAAAATGCTAAAAGCAAATGTGAAATACTAAAATGCAGCCTCGACGCTAGCTTAAATGCTTACACTTCGCTTCGAATTTGGATGAACCGACGTAGGGGAGGCATGAGGCATGAGCTTAAGTTTTAATTTTAAGTCACCCATTTCATCATTTATAAATTAAATAAAATAATTTATTAACTTTAATTAAATATTTAAATAATTAATATGAGTTTCTTTTTTTTTTTTGTGTATTTATCTTATAATTTATAAACTATAATATTAATTATATTTTATAAAATTTAATTAAATATATCATATATTTGTATAGATTATACTAGTAAATTTAGTAAATTATAATATTTTTATTAAATATATAATTACAAAATTATTAGTTATATTTACTCATATTTTGAAGATAAATATATGAATTATTATCAAATTTAATATCAATTAATTAATAAATTATTTGTCAAATAATAAACTAATATGTTCATGAACATAAACAAGCGAATAATATCATATTCATGTTTCGCCATTTAACATCCAGCAAAAACTGTTCAAGTTTGTTTGTTTATTAATGTGAATAAATATGAACGAGCATTAATTGAGCTGAATTTGAATAATTCAATGAGTGCACTAATTCATTTATAGCCCTAGGCCTAATAAATGCAACCTGACGATCAAGGGTAGGTTGGCCTGGCTTGAGACTCCGTTTCCTAAAAAAATCGAACAAGGAATCTTTTGCCCTTTTAATTAAAGAGAAGCACGCCAGCGCAATTCAGCGGGGCCATCCTAAACTCACAAAAGACAAGAACTCCAATACTCCAAGCAGGTAATTTGGCGTGATTTCTCAGGAGGAAATTTAAACGATTTGACTTCGGCATATTGGCAGTACACCACAGTTACAATACGACAACAAAAATACAGAATAAAAAAACAGGGGACCGATCTGTTCAGCACTTCAGCTGCAGATAGGGCAAAACATCAGTCCATTCTCATTACAATCCGGACATCTCACTGTCTTCCTTCCGCCATTCCCCGCCGCTCCCTTTCCTCCGTCACCCGTCGGCACAACCAGCTTCCGACTTCCGCTGCATCTAAAACAGGGCAGGAACCTCGCCCCACCGCATCCATCACAAGCCCCGCTATGCCTTACCTTCGGCAACCCTTCAACCAGAGCTCCGAGCCCGCCCTCATCGTGAATCCGTAGAACTTGCTCTGCCCCTCCTATATACCTCCCTCTCACAAATACCCTCGGCAAGGCAACCGACCCGCCCATAAGCCAGCGAAGCTCTTCCCGAAATCCGAGATCCATCGACACGTCGCGTTCCAGAACCCAAACGCCGAGCCCCTCGAGCGCCGCTCGCACTGCGTTGCAATCCTCGAACGTCTTGCGGATGCCGCGAAGTGTCGTGGTGTAGAGAACCACTGCCTGCTCGCCTCCCGGTGGGCACCGCTTCTCGAATGATTCGAGCGAGTGGCGCCTTAGCGGAATCGTGGTGTTGGAAGGGCGGAGGACGTTATTTTCTTGGTGGAGCCGGGGAAGTGAAGGAGCGATGGGCATTCTCTTCCTGGGCTGACTGGTATGGTGGGCATTAAGGGTTTGAGAGGGGTGAGGGCGTCGAGACCGGCCATTAGCTCCCAGGAGTTAATGATTTCAGGTTCGAGGCGGCGAGGAACAGAGGAGATGGGGATGGGAGTACAGACAAAGGAAGTGGAGGTGGAGGTGGAGGTGGAGGAGGAGGGGTAGGAAGGGCTTGTTGAGGAGTGGTTGTGTCGAGAGTGGAGAGGAGGCCGTATGTGGTGGAGGTAAGGGAGACGATGTGATGGCCAATGCCGGGAGTAAGGTTGCCGGCCTCGTCTTCTAGGAAGGAAGATGAGACGCAGCCCATAGAAGAGAGGTTGAGTAGATGAGAAGATGGTGGGGAAGTCGAGTTTCTAGTGGGTGGGAAGGGGAGGAAGAGCGCGAGGGAAGGATTTCAAAATTTTCAAACTTTGGACCGCCTATTGCACATTTTGTCGTCCCTCCGCTTTAAGAGTAGGGAGCAGACACTTGGGAAGTTAAACCAGTGCGTGATGTTGTCGCGAGCGAAAGAGAGGTTTTTTTAATGAATAAATATTATCATAGTAATTTAATAATATAATTTTATTTTTAAATTTGAATTAATTTAATGTCAAAGTTACCCACAATATATGTACAAGACTTAAATCTTAAATCTCTTAATTAAAAACAAAATTTTTTAACTACTAGTTTAAAGTATCTTATACAAATAATAATATAATTTTTAATTTAAGATAAGACTTTGTTTATTTATTGCTTTGGATCAAATTCATGATGATGGAGTTGGATCATAATCCTCCCTAAAATGTGATTCGGCCCATTAATTAGGTGAGGCCCAGGGGCGGACCCATGCTTAAGTGAGGGTGGGCAATTGTCCACCCTCAATTTTTTTATATTATAATTTCTCTTTTAAAAAAAATAATTTTGTCCTCTAATAAAAAATTTTGTCTAATAAAGATAATTTTTTTTTCATTTTATTAATTTGCCCACTCTAAAAATTAATAAATGATAATAAAAAATTTTCTTTAAAATTTTGATAATTAGTTTAATAATTAACAGACACAATTATTAAATTATTATCATTTTCTCATGCATAAAATATCTCTCTTGATTATTTTTATTCATTTAAAAACTCTTGAATGGAATTCATTTTCTAACACTTATTTTGAGTAGACAAGAGAAACAATAGTCTTTCTTATCATCTAGAAAAGAGGGAGATTCTTTCTTTCATGTTTATGTCACTATAAATATAAATAAGAATAAAATGACTTGAAGACAAATGTACTTCGAGAAATGATAGCATTAATGACTCTATTACTTACGAGTCATTCTCGAAGAAGGTTATTTGTGCAATTATGATGAATGATTATCTTGTTGCGTCCTTTAAATTTTGAAAGAAAATCGTTTTGTAATTAAAAAAAATTGAATATTATTTCTCTATTTCTTTACAATTATTTTATTTTCTCAACTTTATAAATTATTTTAGTATTTCTCTTTGAGTCAGTTCATTTAACCGTTTACTCTCTCAAACTTTCTATGTAGAATGCTTATGACTTATATACAAAGGTACAAGTTATGAATATGTATAAAAAAACTTACATCATTAAAAGGTGATACATTTTTGAATTTTCAAAGCAAAGAAGGTGCAATCCTTTTCCTATAAGAGGAAGCCTAATCATAAATGAAAGTAAGGATGGAAAAAGATCTTCTCTATTCACATATAAGAGGAAGCCTAATCATAGAGGAGAAGAATCTACACCTCACATCTTCTCCTTATATTACAATGTATTGTAATACCTCTTTAGAATAAAAAAAATTCTAAATAAGAAAATAATAGATTCATTGAGAAGGAGAATAATAAAAATAGATGCATGGAATTTCCTTATGCAAACTCTTTTTGTCCATATGGCCTCTCCCTTTAAGAGGACACTAGGCCACTTTCAATCTTATCAACTAGAATTTTCATCTTCATAATAGATTAACCATGTAACCAATTTGACCTAAACATATTTGACTAGTCAGTTATGCTTCTTATTGTCTCATATATATGAGATTAAATGTCTATTTATTTAGGTTGTATGAAATAAAGACACTCATGCAACCTCAACATCTTAATAACATAATACAACTATTAAATTATAATTATCAATATAATTTATAAATAAAATAAAATATGTTAAAATTGTTTCTCTTTGAGAGGTATGATTGTGATGTATTCCATTTTCAACTTAAGACTTCTCAAAAGACCAATAAATATTAACCTACATAGTTATTTATTTATTGCCACTTCTCATTTAAAAAATATTTCACTTAGTTTGTTTTTTTATCTACAATCTATTGAATGAAATATATTTTATAACACCAACTTTGATTAAATAGGGGAAACAATAATATTTCCTCTCATCAAAAAAGGAAGCTAGATTCTCTAACTCACATTTGAGGCACTCTATATGGGAACAAAATGAGTTGAAGAAAAATATATTTTGAGGAATGATAGTATCAATAACTCTATTAGTTATGAATTATACTCATAGGAGGTTTTTTATGCAATCATGAAGAATGATTGGCTTGTTATTTTCATTTGAAAATCTGAACAAAAATCTCTCTAGAATTTATTACATTAAAGGCATGTTATTATTCTCAATATTAGAATTATTTGGTTATTCCTTTGAAATCACTATATTTTCTCAACATTACAAATTGTTTTATCATTTCTTGACATATTATTTTGTCTAAGACCTTATTATCTTAAACATTCCATTCATAATGTCTTTGGCATATGTACATAACTAAAAGTGGTGAAGAAGTCCAAAAAATTATCATTATCTTCGTCTAATTCTTTCTAGTACTTTCAATTCATCATAAAAATGTGTGAAATTTTAGTTTTTTTTTTTTTTTGAAGAAAAGAAGTTATATTCATTTGACATAATAGAAAATCATAGCAAAAATAAGTGAGCGAAACTTTAAAGAAGAAGATTATGCACCTCAAAATAAAAAGAAAAAACAATGAGGAAAAAATCAAAGCTCGTGTAAAAAGTAATAAAGCAGAGTGGATTCACTCCAACTATTAATCCATGATTAAGAGGTACTAAATTTTAGGGGGAACACCTAGAGTAACTAGCCAAATAGCTTCTAATAAAATTTAATTTTAATTAATATAAAAATAATAATTATAAAACCTTCCATATGAAATAATAAAGAAATAACAAAAATTTTAAATTTTTTTAGCTAAAATTTTATTATCATGTTTCAATTTTTATTATATTTTAAAACTTTATATCAATGCTCTTTATTAATGATTGTCTTATGATGTTCACCTAGCCTTTGATTCCCTTTTTAAGCTATTGATCATGACCATGTAGTGGAGCCATTAAAATAAGTTGGAAGTTCTACACTTCTACATGAGAGCATAACTGTCTTTACTCTAGAGTGGCACATGCCTAAAAATTTTTTTCCTCTTTAAGATAGATATTTTGGCGAATTTGTCCCCAATGAATTAAAGCACTATCCCAATATAAATAGGTTTATTTCTAAGATGATAAATTAATTGAGTCAAGCAAAGCTAAAGATTGTTCAAGCTCGAGCTAATTTACCCAAAGCTTGTTCAAGATTGCTATGATGTCAGCTAGAATTTAGCTCATTTTATGCTTATAAAGCTTTAAATGAATAACTCATTCTTGAAAGATAAATGACATTAACATTTTAAATTTTATTTAATAGTTTTAAAAAAGTAATATATAATTTGGGAATTTACATACATACCACACAATTCTTAAGTATTTACATATCTAATACCTAAACTTCATTTTTTACATATTTAACACTCCAATCATCAATATCACATCAAAAATATCATCATAACTCACTTTTTAAAAGTGAAATGCTCCTTTTTAAGCATTGGAAAGTGTTAGATAAGTAAATATTTAACTTTAGGTGTTAGATATGTAAATACATAAGAATTATGTGGTATATATGTAAATCTTCCTATATAATTTTATGAAATTTTCTTAAAAATTTCTTTATCTCAAGCTTAATCACATAGAAGAGAATAGTAATTGCTAGGTCATGTAATAATTTTGTTGTTAAAAATTTGTGATTTACAACACTAATGCTTCAAACCTCTAACTAATGTGGGAATACAAATAATAGGTTGAGGGAAAAACTAAAATGTGATGCAAAAATTAGGGCAATAGGAAAATTGGTGAGCAAAAAATTAGGTGAGATTAAAATTAAATTGATTTTTATTTAATTTGAAATTCAATTTATTTTGCTATAAATATTTATTTAATAATTTATTTTTTATTTTAAACTGATTAATATTGATATCAAATAATTTTATAAATCTCTTAATCGAGCATCAACATTGAATATTATATCAATTCTTATTTGAGCTTTCTATCGAGCCCTAATTAAGATTTAACAAGCTTATTCACGAGCTTTAAATGATATTAGTTAAGATCATAAACAAGTTGTGTATTAAGATGTTAAGCTTGTTCATTTAACAAGTGAGTATTTATAAAAGTATTTAAGTTTGCTTAATTAGTTAATCAAATGAATATGAATGAGCTTTTATCAAATTAGCAATGAATAGCTTGTTGAATACTCTGCTCATTTAGAATCGAATTTATTTATTTATACATAATGATTTCCCACCCTCAAAAGAGAGGCTAATTTGGAGCTTAGCTTCTTTCTCTCTGTTATACTTAGCTTGGTCCATACTTGCTAGTTTATTTCTAGTATCACCTATAGATATTCATGTTTGATTAATACAAATAATATTTTAATAAAAACTATTATTATGATATTTTATTAATAAAATATTAGAATTTATTAAATTTTAATCACTTTAATTAATATAATTAAATTCAATTATTTAATTTAAAATATCATAATTTTGAAATGAAAATTATATCATAATATTAAACTAAATAAAAAAAATACTTTTTTGGAGACATTTGTGCTAATTTAATGAAAACACTTATACACATAACCCATATATAAGTTTTGAACTCAGGACCTCTTAGTGAAAGCCTAAGCTCTTAGTCATTCGACTAAGATTGCTTACAAATAAAAAAAAGAAAAAAATCATAACTTTATCGATACATTCATAATAGTCTTTTTTTTAATGATATATCATCAAAAAGTAATTTATTAGCTATAATGCATCCATAATTTGTCATGTTTTGCTTAATTGAAATTGATCCAAGATAATGACGACTAGTTGAAGTGATTTTCAATGAAATAAATTATTAAAACTACATTTATAAGAATATTTATACAACAACAACAACAACAACAACAACAAGAAGCCTTCATCCCACTATGCGGGGTCGGCTACATAAATCCTTCTTCTCCATTGTGTCCTATTATGTGTCAAATTCTCATTTAATTCAAATATACTAAGGTCATTTTTTATACATCTTAACCAAGTCTTTTTAGGTCTACCTCTACCTTTCTTAACATAAGGCAAATCTTATGCATCTACTCTCCTAATCGGGTCATTGGACGACCGACGCTTTATGTGGCCAAACTATCTATGGCGACTCTCTCTAATCTTATCTTCCATTGGAGCTACTCCAACTTTTTCTCGAACATACTCATTTCACATTTTATCTCTAATAGTAAAGCCAATCATCCATTTGAGCATCCTCATCTCTAACACCTAACTTATTTTCTTTTTTTATCCAACATTCTTCATCATAAATTGTAGGTCTTACCACCATCTTATAAAAATTTCCCTTAAGTTTAAGCGATTTTTCTATCACTGCCGATGCCCTTCACTTCAACCATCCAACTTGAATTATACTAATAACATCTCCATCTATTTCACCATCGTTTTGAACAATAGAGCCTAGATATCTAAATCGCTCACTCTTTTTAACGACTTGTTCACCCAATGTCACAACACTTCCACTAGAACTTCTACAACTAAAATTACACTCCATGTATTCAATTTTGGATCTACTTAAATGAAAACCTTTAGACTCTAAGGTTGACCTCCATAATTCAAGTTTCTCTTCGATTTTCTCTCTAGTCTTATCAACAAGAATAATGTTATCAGCAAAAAGCATACACTAAGGTACATCTTCCTGTAAATGTCTAGTAAGAACACCCATAACTAAAGCAAAAAGATAAGGGCTTAAAGTTGATCATTGATGTAATCCAACTATAATAGAAAAATATTTTGTCAATCCTCCTTGTATTTGGACACAAGTAATAGCTCTAGTATACATATCCTTAATGATTTGAATATAACCAATATTAACTCCTTTCTTTTCTAGAACTCTCCAAAGAACATCTCTTGAAGCTTTATCATAAGCTTTCTCTAAATCAACAAATATCATATGTAGATCCTCCTTACTTTATCTATACTTCTCCATCAAACCTCCTAACAAATGTATAGCATTCATAGTAGATCTACCTGGCATGAAACCAAATGGATTGTGAGAAACTTTTGTATCACATCCATTTATAGGTTTATTTATGTTAGTTATAAATTAAATTAATGCTAATCTCTTTGAAAATATTTAAAAAAATAAAAAAAATTACCCACTTCATGGGTGATTCTAAGGGTTCCTAGAACAAAATATTTCAATATTTATTTATTATTGAGATTTAAAATTTGTATCTCAATAAGCACAAAATTTGATGCAATTTTAAATCATCAAATTTTAAATGTTAACGTCTTTAACCAATAAAAATGATTTGAAGTAGACCACCCTTATTTTGTAGGGAGGGATGCCAATTGACCCTCTCTAAGTCATCTGATTTGTAAGACTTAGGAATATGCATGTGATGATGACCACTTATTGTCCTGTCTTTCTATTTGTTTATATAGACAACAAGAAAGTTTATTGACTAGTTCTCTAAACACCTTCTCCATATGAACAAGTCACTCATAGCCTCAAATCATAATAATATTTATTTGATTTTGCATAGTTCATTCATATGGACTTCTTTGAGTTCTTATGATCTACACATTTTTAATTATTGAGTTATTTGTGGTATTATATTACTCGAAAGAGGTTAATTTTGATATAAAATGGGGTATAATATCATTATATTTTGGCAAACCTAAATTGATACTTAAGTCCTTTCAAAATTCTTATAACTGACATCTAATTATGGTATTGAATTCATTCAAAAGATGATCATTTTGATATAAAATGATGGTTTATTACTTATATTTGCTCTAAATTTGATTCATGAACATTCTAAATTAACTCTAGGATACTACATTTACTAATTGAAAACAATATTGGTGTTGGTCATCATGAAATCAACATTAAGCCATTATATTTAACAATTCTTGGCTTTAACCAATAATAAGACAAACAAAAATGTATAAAAATAATAGAATTTAAAGTCTTAAAAATAATATTTGATAGGATTTAAACTAATATTGCATAAATTCTTTCAAAAATAGGATAGAAACATGCTCTAAGAGGGTGTGTGGATTTATGCAAGATTCAATTAAGATTTGAATTATATCTTGCTAAATGGTTTCAATGACAACTTTAAATCATATAAAATCTTCAATCCAATTTCTCCTTTACTTTGCCTTAAATCCAATTTCTCCTTTAGCTTGCCTTAAATCCAATTTCTTCTTTAGTTTGTGAATTTAACTTAAAACTAAAAGTCTCATGAACTTCAATTATTTTTCACACCTTGATAGTTTTATTGATGTCTTCTCCAACAAGCACTTATCATGATTTCCTCGCTTCTTTGCCATCAAGGATACAAGAATTTGGGGAATAGGGATTTGGGGGAGGAAAATGAGAAATAAGATTTTAAAATTATTAATCTGAAATTTTATTAATTAAATAAGATATATCAGCTAAAATAAATTATTCTTAAGAATTAATATTCATTAGCTAAAAAATATTAATTGAAATAAATTAATATTATTTATAATTTAATTTATTTAAATTAAATATATTATATTTAATCTAATTAAGGATCTATTAGAAAACTAATTTTTTCAAATTATAATTTAATTAACATAAGGAAAATTAATAAAAGGTCGTTAATAAAAATTATTAAATTTTAATCAAATAAAATATGTGTATATTAATTACATAATTGTAGTAAACTCAATGATTAATAATTATTTAAATTGTATGGTCTAAAGCTAATTTATACCATTTATTATTTAATTTTCCAAAAGAAATCATTATTTAATTATCTTAATAGAATTAGTTAATTATTAAGTAATATTCTAAATTTATTACTTTCAATTTAATCATTTTAATTAAAATTGATATAAGAAAATATTTTCAATTATACCAATCATATAAATCTTTAAATTCAAAATAAGTAGCTAATTATTATACTTGGATTTAATTAAGTTCACATATATTATAAATAATTTTGAGGCTTTAACACAAATATAATTTATTTAAAAATTTAGTAAATACTACTTGAGTTTAATCCCTAAATAACTCATATATATTTGATATTATAAGATAGAAGAATTATAAATATATCATCTTAAATGTATTTATTTTTAGAGAGGCACTCAAATTTTTTTTAAACTAATGAATTTATGTAATTGTGTATGTTATAAATAAATTACTAAAATTGATTAAAAAAAAAGAGATTTACATATATGTATCATATAATTTTATATACTTATTTCAAAACATCTAAATTCTAATATTTACTGAGTACTATTTAAATTTTAATATCATAAAAAATAAGTAAGGGTTGCGATAAGTAGTCGATAGTCAACGTAAAACTTGTCAAAATAATCATGACATGAATCCTTTAAAATAGTGTGTTAATGCTAGGGTGTCCCCTGGAAGCGACGCACTGTATGACCTAAATACAGTGAAGAGTGTGCAAGGGCCTGCTGCATTGGTGCTCGGGTGCACTGTTAAATAAGCAAGGGTTCTCACATCATGGACGAATGCGGGCAAAGAAGTTAGTCCATGAAATTAGAATTAGGTTAGGAACATGAAATATACATACTATTACAGGTAAATTAATAAAATTAATAGATATTATGATTTATAAGAAGATAAATATTTTATGTGTTCAAGAAACTAAATGGGTTTGGGTAGAAGGCTAAGGAGATTGATAGTTTAAGTTTTAAGCTTTGGTATTTCGGTAGAAGTTGAATTATAAATGACGTAGGTGTGATTATAGATAAAAGCTTGAAGGATAGTATTATAAATATTAATAGATGTGGAGATAGAATTATAGCTTTAAAGATTATTATTAATACTAAGATTATCAATGTTATAAGCATTTATGCTCCTCAAGTAGGTTTGGATGAAGCTCAAAAGAAAAATTTTGGAATGAATTAGAGAGATTAATATAAAAGATATCTCTTGAAAAAAAAGGATTTTTTCTTTGAGGAGATTTAAATGGATATGATGGTAGAGTGGTAGAATATTTTAAAAGTATTCATGGTGGTTATGAATTTGGAGCGACTAATGAAGAATGTATGACTATATTAAATTTTGCTTTAGCCTAAGATTTTGTAGTTGTTAATACTTTATTTAAGAAAAGAGATGAGCATATTATTACTTATAAAAATGAAAGAGGAAGCTAATAAATCAAATTATTATCATAGGATTAGATGGGGACACTTAAAAAACACTAATAAAAATATTTTTAAGAGGAAGCTACAAGAGCTTAGAATTTGGGATGATCATAAGAAAGCTAATATTGTGTGAAAAAAAATAATAAATTAAATTAAGAAAGTTGCTAAAAATGTGCTTGGAGAATCAAAAGAAAAATCTTCTTTTAATAAAAATAGTTGGTGGTTGAGTCAGAATGTGCAGAAAAGATAAGAAATAAGAAGCATTGTTATAAAATTGAGTTTGGATGTAAAAACTCGAAGAATTGGGAAAGATATAAAGTGGCCTGTAGAGATTCTAAGAAAGTAATATATGATACAAAAAAATTTAGCTTTGAGTGATTTATATAATAGATTAGATACCAAAGAAGATAAAAGATATATGTATAAATTAGCCAAATATTGATCTCACTTTTGGAGTGAGTTCTTAATCTTCTCATCTTAGACTTAGGAGTCTTCTAGACACTAAGACTTTCCTAATCATAAGACACTTCTAGCAATTAGATAAACACTTCTAAGCTAGAGACTTAAAGGGTTAACTATAAGATTATGTTATGCCTTGGGATTAGGATAATCCACCTACCCTACAACCCAAATCTAATTCATGTTCATCTTCAAACCCAACCTCAAATTCAATTCAAACATAAAATTCAAATCCAAACCCAAATTCCAAAACCAAATGATTGAAGCCCATGATCAAACCCAAACTTGAAATCCTTCCTAAGTCCTTTGAATCAATTTCATGAACCTAGCCAAATCTTAATCCAAACTCAATTGATTTTCTCAAAATTAATTTATATCTTTAATCATCTCCCTAATTATAAATCAAATCCACATTCAAATGATCAAAACTAAATCAAACTAAATCAAATTAAACTTTAAACCCTTCTTTACATGATCTATCCCATGGACTTAGCTAAAATCCCATCCAAACCAATCCAAAATCAATTAATTTTCTCATAATCAATTTTTATCCTCAATCACCTTCATAAATATAAATCAATCAAAATTAAATCAAATTAAATCAAATTAAATCAAAATCCAAATCAAATCCCTATGACCTACCTTCATGAGCTTAGCCAAAATTGCCTTCAAATCACTTCAAACTCAATTGATTTTCTCATGAATCAATCATATCTCTAATCATCTTCATAAATATAAATGAAATATACATTTAAATCATCAAAACTAAATCAAACTAAATCAAAATCCTCCTTAAAACCCTTTAAGTTAACTTCATAAACTTAACCAAAATACAATATCAAAAAAATAAATAATAATTAAAAAAAAAAAAAATCTCATCCAAATCAAGCCTAAGTCAATTGATTTTCTCATTAATCAATTATTCCTTCAATTATCATCCCAAATATAAATAAAATCTACAATCATCAAGCTAAACTACAATCAACCCAAGTCAAACCCAACTTAATCCCTTTTTACTTGAAATATTCAAATGAACCAAAACTCATATGAACTCAAACCCATTACAATTGAATTTATAAATCAATCATAAACTCATATATAAACTCAACTAGACTCAACTCAACCTAAAATCAAATCAACTATGCACAATCGGTCCACTTGACCCAAAGTGACCAATTTGACCTATTTGAGCCAAGTTCTAATCCTACCCAAATTGGATTGAACCAAGCCTATCAAAATCTCCCACCATGATTGTTGATCACCCTAGGTTGATCAATTATCATAATTTGAGTCAAACCAAGTCAACTTGGTCATTTGACTAAGTCAACCCCCCCATATGAACCTAAACTAGCCAAAATTCATTTTGAACCAAATCAATTGGAACCATTGATTCACACAAACCTATGATTAATAATTGAACATGACTTGCCACTAATTGGGCCAAACCCAACCTAATTGGCCCATTAACCCAAGTTGAACCAAGTTGACCTAAAAGTCCAAATTATGTCAAATCATGATCCAAGCCAAATTGACTGTAACAAATGGCTCAAGTTCATTTAAAATTGATTATTGAACTTGACCAAAGTCATAATTGAGCCTAGTTTGACCACTTAGACTCAATTGACCAACTTAGCCTAAATTGACCTAAATGGTCAAATTGGCCTAAAAGCAAATCAGATCCAAATCAACTCAAACCAAAGCCTACAATCATCTTCAATTAACCAATTGAACATAAATCTACATCTAACCTAAGCCAATTTGACAAATTTGGTCAAATTGGTCAACTTGACTCATTTGATATATATGAATCTAAATGAGCCAAAATCAAACCTAAGCCAAATTGATTGAAACTAATTAAACCAAAATACTTCAAATCAAGCATTGGTTTGACCCAATTTAACCAATTGGTCAACCTAACCCAACCTAGCACAATTTGACCAATAAGGGTCAAATTGAGCCAAACCCTAACCAATCCATGACCACTTGGAATCACCCAAACGACCCAAACTCATTGTTCAACCCAAAACTAACCCAAACCCAAATTGAGCTCAACTTAAGGCAAACCCCTCTTGGATTCTCCTCCCACACATCTTTTTAAGCCAAATATAGCAAAGTCCCCTCTCCCTTTCCATGTGGCATCCCTCACACACCTAAACTCACCTAGCCACCTAGCCCGACCCATGTGGGCTAGGTCAGCCTTGGACCAAAGGGAGGTGAGTTAACTCACCTCCCTCACAAATCAAAATTCATTGGATCTAAACTTGAGGGCTGCTACCTTGAGCCACCTCCCAAGTCTTCCGCCAACCCAATCGTGCCACGTGGAGGTGACAGTGACCACTCCAGTGCTCTCGCGGTGGTGGCCAGCTGAAAATAGGAAGGAGATCCTGTTCATATGATCTAGGGGGGGATATACCCCCTCAATTCGATTCAATTCTCACGCATTCAATCCCTCAAAGCTATAGGTGGATTTTCGAACTTCCTAGTGAGCTCCCCAACCTTCCCAAGGCCTCCCCTCATCAGAATTTCTCTTCCCGAGCATTCCCGAAATAGGACATGCCTCTTTTGATTCCAACTTCTCTAATTCCTCACCAAACCCAAATTCCCCTTTCCTACACCATCACCACATCCCTTCGAAGCCAACCGAAGATTCCTCCAAGCTCCAAGCCCATCAGGTAGAACTTTGACCAAACCTGAGCCTCCAAGCGATGGAACTTGGTCTTCCGAGTGAACGACGTGGAATCAATCCAATTGCTGCTTAATAAGGCATCGTCTCTACCAGACAATGCTTCCTCAATTGAATTTTTCATCGATCTTGAGCTCCGGTGAGGTAATTTCATTAAAACTGAGATTTTGCAAAAAAATCATTTGAGCTTTTTAAAGGAAAGTTGAATGTTGCATGATCATAACCGTTGGATCCATTCAAATCCTTCGGCCTAAGGTGTGGGATCCTTTTGGAGTTGATCCAAGCTTAGTGAGCTCAGATCGCACATGAGCAATGGCGCATGACTCCATCACTCTTGCTATGGAATGATCGATCACACACCGTCCATTCCGCGTGATTGGAACAGACGATCATGATTAGATCTCGTTAGATTATCTGATTTATTCCATAAAGGGCCGCAAGTTTAATCCTGGTCATCCGATCTTAGATCAAACGATGGGGAATAAAACCGCATCTGCCACCACCACGTAGGCGCTGAGTTGGACATGGGTTAATAACTAATCCCACGGTGCCACATGAAAAGTGCGCCGCGACAGCATGCCATATGGCCTTGATGGGATTAAGCTTTAATTAAGCTTAATTATCTATTTTTAATGGCTAAAACTTTAAATATTAATACAAAATATAGAAAATCATAAAAATGCAAATAAATACTTATTTTAAAGGTATTTGAGAAGAATTATTTAAATTCAATCAATTGATTTTGAACAGTAATTAAGGCTTAATTTAAGTTTAATTGAAGATTTGAATAGCTTAATTATTTTTTAATTACTTAGATAATTAATCCCAAATTTAGTGAGTTAGTTTAATGGGATGATCTCAACCTCCCATAATTTTCTTGGGATTTGTTACTTAGTTAATTTGGATAATCAACATTTTAAGCCTTAATCACCCTCTTAATTAATCTAATTGATTAATTAACCTCTTAAATAATAAAGAAATAATTAATTAAGCTTGCTAATCACTATTGAAGCAGTGAATGGGCAAGGGGAATGGGATTAGACCTCTTTCCTAATCTTTTCCCTAAGTCCATTTCATTTAAAGGAGAAATTAATTAAAAATGAGATTAATTAAAGGTTTAATTAATTAATTAATAATTTAACTATTCAAATCATAATCATACCAAAACCTAATTAATTAAATCATGGGTAGACCTTTATGTGTTTAATAACATAAAGGGGTATAAGGAAATTATGGTTAATTCATATGTGTGAGGAAACCATAAGAGTACTTAATCAAGTTCATTAATCTAATTAATCATCAATTGTGAGCCAATTGCATTAGGCCCCTTCATTTTATAAGATCATTGAAAATTTATTTTCTATTCATATGCATATCATGTTGGGTCATAATTGTTTGGTTAATTATATCAAGGTAACATAGGTAAGGGTAATTAATTGATTTAATTAAAGATTCAACTTAATTAATTCATAAAATTCACCTAATTACCTTTTTTTAACCAAATCAAATCACCAATGTGGGAATGGGATTAAAACATCCATGATAAATTCTCCTCTTTCTACCTAAACAAAATCCCAAATCATAAATTAATAAAGGAATTTTGGTTTTCTTTACATGGGTGTATTTAATGTGATTGTCCTTAGGAATTAGTCTAATTGAATGAATCATGTATTTATATTTAATTATTCCTTTCCAAGCACATAAAATGTTGTATGTCATCTGATTTCATGCATTCATTCTTTAAGATTTAAGTAAGTCAAATGAATTTCTTTTATGTAAGCTTGGATGTGTTGTCTTAATTAAATATATGTGTAGCTATTATCAC
This sequence comes from Cymbidium sinense, assembly GCA_021442155.1. Classification (NCBI taxonomy): domain Eukaryota; kingdom Viridiplantae; phylum Streptophyta; class Magnoliopsida; order Asparagales; family Orchidaceae; genus Cymbidium; species Cymbidium sinense. The sequence goes on along the minus strand of JAKCPB010002003.1, from coordinate 77,989 downwards.
TAATAAATTCAAAACTATTTTCCAAAGTTTATAAATCAATTACAACACTTAGAGTATTGATAGTTATGAACATACATAGGATTTGCATGTGTGCATAACTTATTCATGTGATAGTAAGTATATAGTATGGACATCCTAGAAATACAAAACTCTTTTTCCAAATCCTTATATAAATTCACATAGGATTGAATGCTAATAAGTATATAGTATGGACATCCTAGAAATACAAGGCTTTAGTTAAACCTAAGGAGGGCATTTGATTACCTCACTTCGCTGGTTAACAAATGCACTATGGTGTTTATTTTTTTGTTTAGTATTGTGTGTATATGTGAGGGGACACCATGTAGATTTGAGGATGTACTTATTGACGTGATCGAATATGACATTAAGGAATAGTGTACTATCTCGAGAGATAGAATTCACTATTTTATAATAGACCTAATCACCTAATAAGGACTCTTAAGGCATGATGGGTCTTTGAATATACTAAATATTTTTTCCCTATTTTACATGAAAAAGTAAAGCAGGGTTTATTTAAACCGTTCATTAAGTTCCCTATAGAGGCAAGCCTCCATAGTTAATTACATCCTAAGGAAGGAAAGCTCCTTAAGAATACTCTCGATTAAAGTAGGCGATTATTATTTCCAAAGAATTCAAAGATAATACTATCAATAAATTGGTTGTATTTTTGAAAATCAACTGGGATAGATCAAAAGGGGAGAGTTATTATCGAAACCAAAGGAGATGAGTAGGGAGTGCTCATGATACTAAGAAGCTTAGTGGGCACTCCAATCTATCCTATGGTTGGGCTTTATGTATTTAAAATTGAAGAGCATTATTTATTTAAGTTGAAATTTTATTAGAAATCTAAGACTTATAATTCCACAATACAAGGTTGTGGAATGCCTAAGAGGTGAGGATTTATGCTTATAACCCGCAAAGGAAAACAATAATCTCAGATCCTAAATCTAGGGAGCTTTGGTGAAGGCCAAAGCACAACCTAAATCATAGGCGAAAGTGGGTATATGGCTTATCTCCACAAGAGAGAGTAAGCCACCCGACTGCTGGACTTATGTAGGGAAGTCATATGCTTTGCAAGATGGTTAAGCTATTATTTATTTAGAAGAGAAAACTAAGTCCTTAAACCCCCTAAGAGACTAGGTCATGAGGGGCATAAATGATGACTTAATCTAATGCAAATTTTATCAAGTTTTATTTGATTTTTGGACTCTTTGTTTAAACACAAGCTATAGGATTTTGTATGCCTAAATGAATGATAAATTGATTATGGGCCAAATCAAAAGAGAAAGAGGTGTCTTTCCACCAAAGGCTCTCATAGGTTAAGCCTTTATTCTCTAGCATAGATGGAAGCCCTCTCTTAACAAGAGTGGAAGAATATGACATGCATGATATTATACATACAATCATCCATATAAGGGGTTTCTAAATATTTTTATTATCTTGATTTAACTCCTAGGCTTTTATATGAGTTTATGAGTTATTTTAAAATTTTAGTTATGAGTTATTAGTGGGATAGAAAATTTATTTTTATCCTAAGAGCCTAAACGGATCCAGGCCACATAACAACCACCAATTATAAAGAAACTACGAAAATGCATCCTATTTCTAAGGCACAAGTTAAACAAAATATCAAATAATTTTATAAAGCTATCGCAAAAGAATAAGAGGCTGGTGCAGTTGGGTATCACCGTACATCCCAAAAGAAATATGGATAGCCGAGCTCTACCCTTATTCATCTCAATATAATGAAAGAATAATTAAAATTATAAAATGATAAGTAGTATGGGGTGTCTTCATTCTTCATTCTCCATTCTTCACTCTTCATCTTTCATTCCTTCATCTTGATTTGCTCTATTTCTTCCTTTCTTTTGGCTTGATTAGGATGTAGCTTGCTCCAAAGACATCACATGGTATATAAGACATGGTCTTATAACCAATGCTCACCCTAATCTCCATAACACTTATTGTAATCCTAATGCAAAATTACATTTAGAGAAAGAAAAGTAAATCTAGCTACACCTACAAAATAAATATTAGCTAAACACACCATACAACCCAAGCATTTATATGAATAATTTGGACTTAGCACCCCACACAAAAATAACCAAGCTCACATGTCCTAACTTGGGCTATGCTTAGAAATATAAGCAACCTGTATAGGAAAAAAAAGTATTTATATTTTATTACATCTTAAGCACAACCTCAGAAAAATATGATTAGGCTAATATCGACTAACGCCCGCATCAGACATACACCCTAACATCCAGTCTAAAATAATACCTCATAAAACCAAACATTCATCAAACCATGCACCGCCCTAACATAAAGCTAGTAATGGTGACTTAATCTAATGTGCATGTGTTAAGGCTTGTGGTATGTCCTAACTAGGCTTTAGGGTTATAATTTGCTAAGTGTGAGAGATTTAATTTATAAAGAGTTGATTTCTCTTTAAGTGGTTTAATTGATTTGAAGATTTTACTTAGTGTTTTCCTTTATTTTATATGACCTATACTTAGCAACTAAGTGTTATAAAGAGAAGAAAGAGAGGAAATCTCTCTTTTATCCCTACCTTAAGTCTGACGTAAGTTAATTAATGAATTTTCTTTAGGAAATGGTTTATTATGTGTTTTAATTAACCCTAAGTTTAGATTCACTCTAAATAATTCAATTCAATTAGAAAGACATCTTAAGATTAATTGAAATGGATTACTATCACATAACATATATTCATTCATTTATTTCCATCATGTATATCATGCATATGAGTAATCCTAAGCATACCTATACATGCAATGTAAATTTTAACAAACTTTGATGATGAATGCAAAGAAGTGTATTTGGAATTTAAATGTTTTAATTTTGATTGAAATATGAATGCATGTATTTATTATATTGAAAAGAGGATTTGATTTCCTAAGTACTTTCATAACCTTCCCACACATGTGAGTTGGATTTGATTTCCTTAAATTTACCTTAGGCTTTTGAACACCTAAGGATCTACCCAGCAAGAGATTGATTAACTCTAAATTAATTTTAAAATTTTGATTAAACTAATTAAGTAGATCATTAGTATATTAATCTTTAATTATGTTTAGATTAAGGAAGAAAGGGGGTTTAGGGAATAACTATGGGAAAATATCCCAAACCCATTCCATAAACCTCCCCCTTACTTAAATAATATTTAATTATCTCAATTAATGGATTAAACCAATGTTCATATGCTTAATTACACTTACTTATATTAAAGGGGTGATTAGGGGTTCATTAATTAATTTGCCTAATTAACTCTTATAGAGGCGATCTAGAATAAAGATTATTTCAAACTCCCACCACCCATGAAGGTTGATGGAGTGCATGATTGATCAAGAAATTATGTTTATCATCATCATCATGGCCATACCACTGAGGAGTGTCACCATGTGAAGAGCCTAATAGATGAGTTGATAAAGGCAGAGAAGCTCAAGGAGTTCATTAAGAAGAAAAATAAAGAAGTCATCAAAGTTGGCAATGCCCCCGTACCTATGCACACTAATTAATTAATTTGCCTGATTAACTCATTAATAAATTATAAACAAAATTGAGGGAGGCAGAAGTCATCCCACTAAACATATTTGAGAAATTTGGAATTAATTAATGAAGTAATTAAGGAGTAATTAAGGTAATTCAATTTTTAATTAAATATTAATTAAGGAATTTTTACTTTTCAAAATTAATTAAAAATTATTTTGTTGGATTCCTCTCTGAAATATCTTTAAAATGTGCCCTCATTTATATTTTTTTAGATTTTTTTATATTTAATTATGATTTTATAAAGTTTTAGTGATTAAGGGGGAATTAAATAGCTTAATTAATTAACTAATCCTATCGACGCCACATGGATCATTGACGCGCTCTTTCCACCTAGTGATTGGTTGTTATATAAGACACGTCCGCAGTAACGCGCTTTCGCCGTCCGATCAATGTTAATCTCGTGGTTCTAAAGGGCTTAAATCAGAGGATCTACTCATTTTAATCAGGGTCATCCATCCAAAACACACGGGATGGACGACCCATGATTCAACCCTGCCTAAGCTACGGAAGACAGAGGCCATCCGTCCTCCATGGCTTAATCCGAGCTCACCTAAGCTCAGATTAGGCTGAGATTCACCCCACACCATCAAGAGGTGTAGGGAAAAACATCTAATGGCTAGGATCTAATGGAATTACAATTCCCTTCATAAAAGATCAAGCAATTTTCAATGGAAGATTGATTTTGAGTCATACCTCATCGGAGCTATCACTGGCACTTCCAATGGAGGAGGTAGCTTGCAGTGGAGACAAACTCGCTGAAAGTTTCAAGCCTTGATTTGAAGTGGATGTGTGGGATGATCAAGCTCCCCTTCAATGGATTGCAACTTTGATCGAGATCCCCCTTCCCGTGGCTTGAAGACTTGGGAAACTCCTTGGGTGAGCTCGACTTGCCTCCTTGATGGTGCTTGCAATATGAATTTAGGTTTAGTAGAGAATTGAGTAAGTTGGAAAATTCCCTCACCTCCCCTTTTTTGATTTTGAAGAAAATCAAGAAGGAGAAATTTGGGAAGCTTAGAAATGATATTGGGAAGCTTGGATGCTGATCACTCAGCTCAATCAATAGTGTTCAGAGTTGGAATGAGGGGGAGTATACCTCCCCCTCCTTAGATGGGATGATCGAGGCTTTCTCTTCCATTTTTGATAAATTGAAGAGATTGATTGGTTTGTTTAGGCTGTTAGGGGTTCCATGTGCTTCGATTTTGGCAAAAGAGTGGAGAAGAGGAACTGCACATGAGCTAGGTGAGTGTAGGAGGTGATCTAAGTGGAGAATTCCCATTGGAGGAGTTAGTTTGGCCTTGGGTTGGGTCATGTTCACCACCACCCTTAGTGTCCAAATGGTCCACTAGGAAGATGCCAAATGGCCATGAGAAGGAATTGACCAAATTCCAAGTGATTTTGGCCATAGGTTACCCTTTGACCCAAGGGTAAAATGGTCATTTGGCCTTGATTTTGATTTGGGCAGATTTGAGATGTTTCAAAAATAGGTTGGGCTAAATTTCAAGGAATTTGGAGTTAATTTGATATGATTTGGCTCAAGTAACCCATTTAGGTCAAAATGGGTCAACTTGGGTCGACAAATTGGTCAAATCAATCAAACCATGAGAAGTTCAAATGATCATTTGTAGCCTATGGGTGTCATTGGTTTGGTTCAATTTGTTTTATATTTAGTTTTGGTTCATTTGGGTTCACTTAGGTCAAAAGGGTCAAGTTGACTAATTTGACCTATTTGACCCAATTGGGTTAGGTCATGGGTTGGTTTAGGCTTGGTTGATCATTTGAAATATTTTTCAAGCTTTTGTTTCAATCAATTTTGGTTTGGTTTGATTTCAAGTTGATTTGACCTTTTAAGTCAGGTTGGGTTCATGATCAACTGGGCTGGGTTGGGTTTAGTTGGCTAATTGAAGGTTTGGTAAAGTTCAACAAGTGATTTGGATTAAATTTGACCCATTGGTTGCAATCAATTTGGCTTATATCAAGATTTGACCCATTTTGATTTTTTAGGTCAACTTCAAGTAAGGCTTGGTTTAGCTCAATTGATGGCTTGATCATGTTCAATCATTGATTTTGGATTGGTTTAGATCAATAGTTTCAATCAATTTGGCCTATGGTGGATTTTGGCTACTTTAAGTTTCATTTGGGTTAAGTGTTGACTTGGTCAAAGGCTATGTTTGACTTTAGTTTGACCTAATTTGAATAATTGATCATCATAGGATGATTATTTCTCACAATGTGAGGCTTAGATGAGCTTAGTTCAATCCAATTTAGGTTGGATTAGAATTTGGCTCAAAAGGTGCTTTAGGTCACTTTGGATCAAGTGAGCTTAAGTGGGTCAATTGACATGATCTAGGCTTGATTCAAGTTTGGTTGAACTCACATATGGACTTATGATTGAAATATAAATCCAATTGCAAGTGATTTAGAGTCAAATGGGTTTTGATTCATTTGATAATTTCAAGTTCAAAGGATGAACATAGGTTTGACTTGGGTTAGTTTGATTTTGGTTTGATGATTGAAGTTTATGTTTATATTTGGGCATGTGATTGAAGGATTGATTGTTTGAAGAGAAAATCCAAAGGTTTGTATTGATTTGAGGATGATTTAGCTAAGTTCAGGAATTTGACTTGAAAGAGGATAGGAATTTTGTTAGATTTGGATTTCATTTGAATTGATTTTGGTTATTTGAATTTATATTTCATTTATATTTATGAATATAAATGAAAATATAAATAGGTTATGAGAAAATCTTTTGAGTTTGAAGTGATTTGGATTTATTTTGGGCTAAGTCCATAAGATGGAATCAAAAGGCTTAGGAAAGATTTTTGGGATTTGAATTCAATCATGGATTTCAATCATTTGGATTTAGATTTGATTGATGATTTGAATTTTGTAATGGATTTAAGATTTGAGAAAATTGATTGAGTTGGAATTAATTCATGATTTTAGAAAATCAATTGAGTTGAAATTAATTTAGGTTTTGATTTGAATTTGACATTGGTTTGAATTTGAAGTTGATTTGGATTTGAAGTTGGTTTGGATTTGAGGTTGGTTTTAATTTGAAGTTGATTTAAATTTGAAGTTGGTTTGAATTTGAAGTTGATTTGATACAAGGAAGTAAGTATTTGGTTCAAGCCATAAGATAGACAAGTTCTCCTAATACCCCTAAGGCATGACCTATTCCTATGGCTAACTCTTCTAAGTCTCGATGGTTAGGTTGAGTGTTCACCTAATCACTAGAAGTGTCTTAAGACTAAAAAACTCTTAGTGACTAGAGGAGTCCTATGCATAAGATGGAGAAGTTGAAAGCTCACTCCAAAAGTGAGGTCAACAAATGACACCCAATATGTGTGGTGTGACTGAGAAGGCATACCGCACGTACTGGTGTTGACCAAAATGATCAACAATGCTCGAACGATCGCAAGCACTAACAAAAATGATCTACTCTTATACTGGAGGTGTAAAAGGAATCAAGGGCTTAGTGCAATGGAAGTCTACTTATGCCTAAGACATAAGAGAGTGAAGGAGGAATCCACTAGGGATTGACTATGTGAACCTTCCATTAGGGGAGCAGGTTTAAGTCATCCACTAGGGGATGAGAGGTTTAATTTGATTTGCATTTCATTAGAGAGAAAATTGATTTGATTTGTTGATTTATGATTTGGTGCTCCACTGGGAATGAAAATGTGAACTCTCCACTAGGGGAGCAAGTTCAAGTCATCCACCGAGGATAAGAGGTTGTGAAATCCACTGGGGGATTAGAATTCGGGATCCACTAGGGATGAAAATGTGAACTCTCCACTAGGGGAGCAAGTTCAGGTTGGATTGAATTAGTTCCACTAGGGGAATTGGAAACATTTGCATCTCACTGAGGAGAAGCGGATTGATTTGATTGTTTAATTTGGTTTGACTCCACTAGAGAGGTTGATTGGATTTATTTTGTTTGCTTAGTTTGACTCCACTGGGGAGGAAGGTTGAATTTGTTTTAGATTTTAAATTTTGAATTTTGAGATGGACCCTATCAGTTTGTGATGGAATGCATTGAGAAGGGGCCATGTTGGCCTTAGTCTAGCTCAGATTTATCGATCCAAAGAGGTAGTCTACCAATCACATAGTAGGACTATCCAACCAAAGGGGTTACGTTTCGGTGTGCATCAGCTATACTAGGAGGAAAGTGTAGCAGACTTATATCCTTCAAAGTAGGGATCAATCACTGGGGTGATCAATTGGTGACACAACGAATCAAACCCAACCTGAGACTGACTACTGAGTGAATGCTGTTGGGGGACTTAAATCAGCTCAAAGATAGTCAAAATTAATTTTATTTTTAATTATATTTGATGGATCCCATCGTTAATGGATTGCACGAGGGCCATGTTGGCTTTGATCTACTTCAGATTTACCAATCTAAAGGGGTAGTCTACCAACCACATAGTAGGACTATCCAATCAAAGGGGTGTCTTTCAGTTTGTAGTGACCAATTCTGGGAAGAAAGCGCAGGGACTCACATCTTCCACTACATAAGACCACTTGGGCGACACGTTAGTAAGGTAACATGTTAACCCGACCTAGGGCTGACTACTGAGTGAATGCCACTGGGGGACTTAAATCAGCTCAAAGATAGTCACAGTTGATTTCATTTTTAGTTATATTTGATGGATCTCATTGCTTTACAATGGATTGCACTGAGTAGGAGTCATGTCGGCCTTGATTTACTTCAGATTTACCAATCCAAATGGGTAATCTACCAACCACATAGTAAGACTATCCAACCAAAGGGGCATCTTTCAGTTTGCATTGACCAATTCAGGGAAGAAAGCATGTGGACTCACATCTTCCACTACAAAATACCAATAGGGCGACACGTTAGCAAGGTAGCATGTTAACCCGACCCAAGGCTGACTACTGAGTGAATGTCGTTGGGGAAATTAAATCAGCTCAAAGATAGTTATAGTTAATTTCATTTTTTAATTATATTTGATGGATCCCTTTGGTTTATGATGGACAGCACTGAGTAAGGGCTGTGTTGGCCTTGGCCTAATTTCAAATTTACCAATCCAAAGGGAGTAGCTTCCTGGTCGAGGGGAGAGCTATCCAACCAAGGGTGCCTTTCAGTTCGCAGTGATTGATTATGGGAAGAAAGCATGGGGACTCACATCTTTCCTAAATAGAAGACCATTGGGTGACACATTAGTGAGGTAACATGTCAACCTAACCTAGGGCTGCCCATAAGTTTGTGACAGTCATGCTAGAAAGAATGCGTAGTAGACTTACATCTTCCAAAGTAAATGACTGCCAGGATAACCTATTTGTGGAAAAATAGATTGAACTCAGCCTAAGGGTGACTACGAAGAGAGTGCCGACCCAGGGACTTATCTCAACTCAAGCGAAGTCAGGCAATTCCTATAGAGAGTTATGTTGATTTTTGAGGGATCACACTGAGAAGGAGCTTATATTAGCCTAGACCTATCTCAGATTTACTGAACCAAGGGAGAATCTACAAATTCGTTGAACAAATTCTCCAACCACAGGGGTGGCTACTAAGAAAGGGGGACTATCCAATCAAAGAGTAACCCAGGTAGTGTCTAGATGGGGTCGCAAAGGACATGATCCAAGTAGAGTGTTTGTAGGGGAGGGGCCTCTAAGGGCTTTATCCAAAACCTTGGAGAAGATAATATCTATAGGTATTCGATGGCCAACTCAAGGAGAAAGCATGAAGACTCACATCTGCGAAGAGTGTTGTATCCACTGGTGAGTCAGCCAAGATAACATCAACCAACCTAAGGTGCGCCGATTTGCAACAATCGCCTAGAGGAAAACATGGGGGACTCATATCCTTCTACAACTGATTATCGATAGTCTATCTTCTCGACAGTGTTATCCAACCTGGGCACTACAGTGAATGCCACTAGGGGACTTAGATTAACTCAAAAGTAGTCAAGAGGAAAGGAGCCTCTAGGGGACTTATCCTAAACTTCAAATATACTCAACCTGGTTAGTGTATGATGGTTAGTTCAAGAAGAAAGCGTGTAGGCTTACATCCTCTTAAACAAAGTCAACATGAGGTAGCTTACTGACTGCGCAGTGAGGTATACTAAACTACAAGGCGCTGGTCGATTTACAATGGTCAATCAGAAAGAAAGTGCTGGGACTCACATCCCCTCGATAAGTGACCACTGGGGTCAGACTAGCAAGGTAGCATATCAACTTGACCTAAAATAGCTAATGAGTGAGTGCCACAGGGGGCTTGCTACCACATCAAAATAACCTGAGATAAAAAATATGTGTTTATTTTGTGCTTGTGTTAAAGGGAATAGGATGCCACTTAGGTTCTCTCACACCTATCCTAAACACGTTGAGGAATTTGATAAAATGGTGCCATGAATGGTAGTTGTATTCCCACCAAGAAATGATGCCACTTGGGTTCTCTTACACCTAACTTAGTTGTGCTAGTCGAAATAGGATGCCTCTTTGGTTCTCTCACACCTATCCTAAACACACTGAGGAATTTGATGAAATAGTGTCTTGAATGGCAGTTGCGATTCCCACCAAGAAAGGATGCTGCTTGGGTTCTCTTACATATAACTTAGTTATGCTAGTCGAAATAGGATGCCTCTTGAGTTCTCTCACACCTATTCTAGTAGCTCTGGGGAATTGTGTTTGATTTGTGTTTGTGTTGTGAAAGAAGGATATGATGCCTCTTGGGTTCTCCCACACTTAAACATGAGATAAGAAAATATTTAAAATGAAATATTTTCAAACATGATTTTATGGGTAATATTTCTTCAAATAGAGCCCATTAATTGGAAGCATCCTTTACAATCAATAAGTGATAAGATTCTCCTTGGTAGGCCTTCTCTATGACAAAAAGGCCTTCCCAAGTGAGTTCAAACTTACTTCCCATCTTTCGACGGACAGTAATTGGTCTTCTTAGAATGAGAACTAGCTCTCCTACTTAAAAAGCTCTAGGGCGGACCAACTTATTGTGAGCTTGAATCATCTTAGATTTGTATAACTCGAGGTTCTAGCATGCCCATATACGTCTGTCCTCCAAACCTTTGAGCTCTTCTAACCACAATTTGGCATTCTGCTATATAGTGATTTTACTACCCACTGCTATCCTTAGTGATGGGAGCTAGACTTCTAAAGGTAGAAAAGCTTTGGACCCATTCACTAAGGAGAACGGGGTAGATTGGATTGGAGTTCTATATGTGGTGTGGTATGCCACAAAGCTTCAACTAGCCACTCATGCCACTGGCTCTTGTTGTCATCGAGTGTCTTCTTTAGTAGCTGGATGAGAGTTTTATTGAATGCTTCTACTGGGCCATTCGCCATGGGATAGTAGATGGTGGAGTATCTCTAATCTATACCGTGTCTTTCAGCGAAGCTGTTGATCTTAGTGCTCTTGAATGCAGTACCATTATTGGATATAATTCATCGAGGCACCATAAACTTTTATATGATATGGTTCCTGAAAACCTCGAGCACATGCTGAGCTATAACCTCTCTAAGTGGGATTGCCTCCGCCCACTTGGAAAAGTATTTGATGGCAGCTAAGATGAACCGGTGACCCTTGGAAGAAGAAGGATCGATTAGACCCACAATGGCGGTACCCCAACACTCAAATGTTCATAAGGCCAATATAGGGTGTAGAATGTTTGGTGGTTGACGTAGGACCACACAGTGTACCTAGCATTGGTGGCATCTCCTAGCTACATCCATGCAATTTGTAATCATTGAAGGCTAGTTGTATCCTAGTCTCTTGATCTTTGCTTTCATCTTCAGACTGGATTGATGCGCTCTATATAGACCTGAATTCACCTTGATCATAATTCTATGGGCTTCGTGTTTGTCTAAATAATATAACCACATTTGATCAAATGACCATCGATACAAGGTGTCATCCATGAGAGCATAGGAGAGAGCTCTCTGCTTCATTTGATGGGCTTATGATTTCTCTTGAGGTAGTGTTCAGGTAGTCTATGAATGGTTGCCTCCAATCCAGCTCCTCGTCCTTATTGGCAATGATAACCTACCCTTCAAGAGAGAATCTCTCGATGAGTTCAACATCAATAAAGGATAGGAATTATTTATTTTAGACCTTTATTGGACTGAACTCATCTTCCAGACATGCCAATTCTTTGGTTAGCTTGGCCAAAGCATCAACTACTGCATTCTTTGCTCAAGGAACCTTGTAGATGGTGACTTCAGGGATCTGGGCCAATAACTTCATGGTGTACTCATGGTAATGATAAAGCTTAGGTTTTAGAACCTTATAGGATCCAACAATCTAATTGATGACCAGCTGAGAATCCTCATAGATGTTGACGCTTTTGACACACACTGTAATAGCTAACTCCAAACTGGCAATCAAAGCATCATACTCAGCTTTCTTGTTGGTGCAGGGATTGGAGAGATAGTATGAGAATCTCATCACATCGTGAGAGTTAAGAGAACTATTCCTACCCCTGCCTTTTCTAGTAGAGTAGATCGTAGTTCTTCTCTTTTTTGAAAGGAAGTCATACCATCAAAATACATCTCCTAATGGCGATCATCAACCTCCCCTAAGTTCATGATTTATTCATCAGGGAGATCATCACTAAGCAAGGAATCAGTAAGAGGTGGGTGTGCTGCTAAGAAATCTGCTAATGCTTATCCTTTCACCACACAGAGGGGTATAGATATGACATCAATCTGTGAGAGAATCATGGACCAACATGCCAACCATCTAGATAACGTCAGTCGTGTCATGAGATACTACAGTGGTTGATTCTTGAAATCAAGTCCACCTTATGAGAAAATATGTAGTGTCATAGCTTTTGGGATGCAAAGATTAAAGCTAAGAAATATTTCTCAATAGGTTGGTAGTTTGCTTCAAGAGGGATCAGATGATAACTGAGGTAGTAGAGAGCATTCTCCTTCCCTTCGTCATTGATTTGGGCCAATAAAGCGCCAAGGGAGTTGTCCAATGCAGTAGTGTAGAGGATAAGTGACTTGCCCGAGATATGGGCTACTAGAACTGGTGAATTCACAAAATATTGCTTGATGTCTTCAAAAGCATCCTAACACTTGTCATCCCACTTGAAATTAACATCCTTTTTGACAAGTGCTAAAAATGGCATGCATCTCCCCGATAGATTGGAGATAAAGCATCTTAAATACGCCAACCGCCCTTGGAACGATCTAAGTTGAGTTAGACTTTTAGGGGGTGGCATTTCTAAGATAGCTTTGATCTTTTCTGGGTTTATATCTATTCCCCAGTGTCAGATAACAAATCCAAGGAACTTTTCTAAAGCTACTATAAATGCACACTTCAGGGGATTTATTTTGAGGTTAAATTATCTTAACCATTTAAAAACTACTCTCAAGTTAAAGAGATAGTCTTTCTTTTCTTTATTTTGATTACTAGATCATCAATATAGCATTCAACTTGATGAAGAATGATCTTATTGAAGATCTAAGTCATGCTGGTATGTAGCACCAACATTTTAAGGCCGAAAGGTATGACCTTATAACAGATTCTCGAGGTTTGAAAAGTAGTATTTCTTTCATCCTGGGGCCATCTTGATTTGGTTGTACAATCCAATGAAGGAGAATACTAAATGAGATGAGGCGATGTTCACCATTAATTATGATATAGGAAGTCAAAATTTATCCTTAGGACATGCCTTACCCTGAAATTGACGCATATACAAATTTGGCCATTCTTTTTCTTAACTAGCTCGACACTGGCTAACCAGGTAGGGTATTTTTGTCCTTGATGAAGCTAGCATCGATTAGTTTCTTGACTTCAGAAATGACCTATTGTTCAATTTCTAATCACATGAGTCTAGGAGCTTGCTTGATAGGGTTAGCGTTAAGGTCTATTGCTAGTACGAGAGATAATCATCTCATCATATCTCCATACAAAGTCCTTAAACTCACAACCTAACTAAGTTATTGGTTTCTTCATTCGAGAGAATTGATGTATGTAGGGTGGATCTTCTCGTCCCAAGGTTGATTTCTTTGAGCTTGTCAATAGTTGAATGGATTTCCTTCAAATTTTGGAGGTGCATCTTGATTTGAAGATCATCTAATTTCTAAGCACACCTCATAAGAGTTAGTGTGGTTTGAGAAGAAGTTATCGACTCTAAATGATTGGTGACAACTAGAACATCATCATCACCGACCCAATCGCATCAAATCTAGTGATCTTGATTGTGCATCCTCGCTTTGTTGTTCCATAGCTGAAATACTTTGACTTGTGCTTAGACCATGTATAAGGAATCAAACCTTTCTTTTCAAGATTGTGAACACAAGTCGAGTACCTATCAAAAGGTAATTCCATTAAATCTTTATATGAATTATCCTCAAGTTCTACATCTGCTTTTGAACTTGAGGATGATGATCCAATAGGAATCTCTTTGGCTTGACATCAATGGAAGACCTAAGGGCTTCCTTAACTACTAAACCTTTAACTTTTTGAAAGGAAAGTGAGGTTAGAGCTAAAGTTTCCAATTGCTGCCTGATGGTTTTACATAATCTTGATTTGAATACATTCATGCTTTTGCTAGAGGCCTGGTTTTCATCACTATCTGGCTCGAGCGTCACCTCCAATGAAACCCACTGAGAGGGTTGGTATATGCTAATCACATGAGACTCATCCTCGAAGCTATTCCAAGTCTATGTGAATAACAAGGGTACTCGCGGAACTGGAACATGGCCCTACCGGGTCACCAACGGGGTCATCCACCTGCGCCTTTGTATCTACCTCCCTTCCTGGAGGTTGAGTCATCCTACCCATATGGTCATATGGTGGAACAAACTGTGGGTGGAATGTGACATGCGGCTCTACCTCTTTCTTAGTGTCTCTTTCTCGCTCACTTGTATTTTCCTTTTTCTTTTCTTTTCTTTTTCTTTTTCTTTTTCTTCTTTTTCTTTTTCTTTTGTATTTGAATTTTGACCAAGTTCAAGAATAGACATTTTGATTTTAAGGAAGATAATAGGTCGCATCTTCAAGTATCTTGATCTCTCTAACTAAAAATGGCTTTTCATCTCATTTGACGTAGTATTCGATTCCATCTTTTTGAAACTTGATGCACCGATGGAGGGAGGATGGAATAATCTTATTCTGTATCTAAGGCAGAGCAAGCAAAGGAACAAAGTATTCAATCAATTATATAAAACTAGCCGCCTTCCACATATTTCCAAAGGTAACACTATGGAGCCCAAAGCCCTATCGCCTTGTTCATTGAATCCTCTCAACATCATCTGATCTCCTGAGCTTAGATATGTCATCTTCAAATAGCAAGGGTCTTTAGACTCATAATGTTCATGCACTGGATCAAAAAACCAAAAAGTCTAAATCTGCCCATATCCACTGTGATGTAGAGGGGACGATTGTGCTCCATGTCCCCTAGAAGGTCTTCATCGATGAATATGACTCCTTGGGCTTCTCTTGAATAATGTGCCTCCTCTTCAATAATGGTCGAGCTAAGCATATCTCTAGATCAAGAAGAGCCTTGATTAATGATTCCTTCATCTCTTTAGATAAGACAAGGGCATCATATATGCTTAACTTAGATGATAACTTTCTTAGGTGAGTGAGGACATTATAATCAACTCCGGGCTGATCCTCCACAAGTATATCCATGGGTGGAGCTTCCTGTGGAGGGGTTCTTGCTCATTAGTACCAATGACTTATTTTCCCTTATCTTGAGGTGCTACCCTAGGAGGTAGAACCTTGCCACGAAAAGTGCATTTCAAAATTAGAAAGAGAATGATCGGTTGTTATAATTATTTAGACTTGAAGAGTTTTCTAAAAGAGTAGAATCAGAAAACCCATCAGAAGTGGCATAAATGTAATTCAAACTAGCTTTATTCCTTGATTTCTTCAATTTAGAAGGAGGTATATAGTAGAAATCTAGTAAAGTAAGTGGGGTGAGGGATTTGATGTCCTCATATGCTGATACAAGATGTCTACTAGAAGAAGAGCTAAAGTAGTAGCACAGATGGTGACTGGCCGGTTGGTGGTTGCGCTACTTTGCTATCCCGGGTAAGTGTGGGTCGCTGCTGCTGCTGCTACTATTGAGCTCTCACTTTTCCCAAGTTATCTTTGTCAACTTGTGAACCTTCCTTGATTTTAGAGGTTCGGGCTATCTTAGGCACCTGCAAAGAAAGTTTCTTGATTTTTGGAATAATCTTTTTAGAGATTCAAGATAGAGAGATATCCCAACCTTCTTTTATTTTGAGAGGATCACATGTATCCCCAAGGATTATCCTAACAAAACTGGATGGTTATTCTACTAGATATTCCTTTGGGATAACTATAGCACCTGTCATGTAGCTATGCTCAAGCCAGTCCTTAAATGTGAAGCAGTCCTCTAAAACATGGCCTAGCATGTGGTGGTAGGGGAAAAAGTTAGGATCATTGCTCTCGCCCACTTCGTCCAACTTTCTAGGCTCAGGTAGCTGAAAATCAATTTCTTTAAGAGTTCTTAAAGATTTTCCTGTCTACCTCCCTCTTAAATAGATAAAGTTTCTTTAGTTTATCCATAAGAGTATGTGGATGGTAGCTACCTGGGGATGGGTATGTGTACCACTGCTGTGAATGTGGCTAAAGAGAAGGAGGCGAAGGCCATGGAGGCTACTGTGGTGGCCGGTAGGATGGCCTAGTGGTGGTAAAGAAGGTGGAGTGACAGCTGTGGAGCTCGAGGTCTCTCATACTACTCTCTAGTCAATTGCTTCCCCTTGTCCACTACTGCTACTACCCCTAGTTTCTTTTCATAGGCCTTCTATAGCTTTGACTTTGATGACTGATCTTGAAAATGTAACTGTTATACATCTCCTTGTAGACTAGCAGCCTTGTTGATAGTTTCTCGAATGTCTTAATGGTAAAACCTTTGAGCATGAAGGCGACCAGACCATGAATATTCTTTAGTAGAATTTCAATGGCATGCTGTTCAGACAACTGCGGTTCATATTTCAAACTCAAATTGCACCATCTGAGAATATAGTCAATGAGGGACTCACTGGGTGTTGTTGTCAATGAGATCGCCCATAGTCACCCTTTGCTAAGCTCCAGCAAATCTCTTAATAAAGAGTTTCTCCAACTCAGCAAAAGTCTTCATTGAGCTATTGGGGAGTTTAGCATACTAATCAAAGGCTATACCTACTAAACTACTAACAAAAAGATGGAACAGTAATGCATCGCTCTCACCAGTGTTACAATAGCTAGCCCTAAAGTGCCCTATGTGCTAGCGTGGGTTCCCACTGCCATCAAAGCTCTTGAAAGAAAGATACGCAAAACCCTTAGGATATTGGATAACATCGAACTCCTCTGGGTAGGGTCTACCCTTTGGAACTAACCACCTCGAGCTTATGTCAACGCTTATCTTACTTGTTGCTCAACCATGAGTTTAATAACTTTTTCTTGTATGGAGGTACTATCCACTACCTTCCTATACAAGCTAGTCGCTCGCTCTACTGAGGTGAACTTTGGCTTGATCCGACATGAAAAACAACTTAGTGATCCTAATAGTAGGATGCATCGAGCTTGATTCTGAAGTGCCAAAACTACTGCTAGCAAATCTTCAAGCCTCTTCCCCATCTTGTCAATTTGTTCATTCTTATGTTTGTGTTGTTGAAGGAGGTGTTGGGTCAAATAGGCTGTATCATTCTGTTCGGCCACAATACCTTCCAAACTCTGTTGATCTCAAAGGAGGAACCCCTGGCATCAACCATATGCACCTTTGTTGAATCTTCCAACAAATCATCTTTGTTGGGATCAAAGCTAACCTTTTATTCCTCTCTAAGTCAGACCAGGCATACCCTAGAATTTCTTTCTTCTTAATGAGATACTGAGCTACGACATCATCTAGGGAGCGGTCTAACTGCACAGACACAAATGATCATGGTTAACCGATGGCGGGATCATGTTCATGAACATAGATACATCTGACCTCCCCTGACACTGAAGTGCTAACCTTGTGAGGACTACGCTCACTAGAGGATACATGCTCATGGCTGTCATCCGGTATGGGTGGAGTGCTACTCCTGGGAAGATCTACTGCCATGGGGACAATAGTACTATCTCATTCTCCCTCTACTGTTGCTATCTCCATGATGTGGTGGTGGTGGTGATGGCACAACTATGATGCTACAAGGTCACCATTCCCTCTTCATCGCAACTGTGGTGGGAGGTCGAGCAGGAGAGCTTGGCTTCACCTCAGTTGGTAGTGTAGATGAAATGGGATCTCTTTGCCATAGCAGGATCACCATTGGGGCTTTCTTTTTCGTGAATGCTGCCTTCATGGCTTTTGATGAAATTGTGGAAGATGAAACTTGCACTGAATATGGAGGACATAGAGTATAGCAGTGTGGTGGAGACACCACCCTCTTTGTGAGGACTCTCTCGGATGGGTAGTTTCAAATACAATGTCGAAGATGACCAAGCATCGAGAGAAATCCATGAGTCGAGGCTGAGTGTTTGGCATACCTTCACCTCTCCCTGCTAGTAATATGCACTGATACATGGGCCTCCCTAGCCCTCGCCTATCGAATGTACTCACCTATGCTGTGAGGGAAGAATGATTGTACATCAAATTAGGCCCAAACTCTCACTATCCGTAAGCCCCGCTAACTTGACACAAATGAGGCGATGCACCTCCTCCTGGTAGGTGCCTCATCTTGAACGCAGGGTGGAGTGACAAGGTGATCCTCCTAACATCTTCCTCCCTCCGATCGGAGAGAGTGAAACTTGTTCTGTGATCGAGGAGAAACTGGGTGACTCCTCTACAGAAAGTGAGAGACGCCTCCATCTCCTTGGCTATGTGCGCATGATGGCGCTTGATCTTGTGGCATTTGTTGCGGTGCTAAGTCCTGTTGGAGGAGCAGCACAAGAACTAGACCCTACCTCGTAGGTAGGGGAAACTATCCCTGAAGCTAGGGTAGCCTTCCCTTTGTAAGAAGCCAATTAGTGGGTGCTAGCCCATACTGGGGCAATAATGGGAACAACTGAATGCACTGCACTGGAACTACAACTATTGTAGGAACTTCCACAGCCTTCCTCTTCAATGGGGGAAACTCAGAGTCTGAAGGCACCTCAACATGGATGACTGAGTTCTACCCAGTCACCATACTCTGCCGATGGTGAGAGTTGCCTCACATGATCCTAGCCCCTCAAATGGGTTGAAGTGAATCAAAGTGAAGTCACCAATGGGAGGCTGATCCAAGGCCAAATCCATCCCAAAAGTGAACACATACTTGAGCATCCATTAGACCGAAATAACCGAGTAAAAGTATTGAAACTGAGTTAAAATTCTGCAAATTTTGAAAATAAACTCAAATCAGATCTTCTACTTTTGCTAACTTTTTGAATTTTGTTTTAGAATTTGAACCCACACTCAACAATTTGGATATGCCAAGTGGGGTTCATTGATTTTAGGGGAGATATTTTGAATGGATTGGAGAAGGGATTTTGAGTTTAGAATCCATCTTCAACAAATTTATGTATGTTGAAAGTGGTTCAAGTATTTTGAAAAGATTCTTTATGCTTCCATTGGTTCATATTTGAATTTGATTTTTATGTTTGGGGACCCTTTATTTAACAAATTTGAGTATGTTAAATAGAAGGGTCAATTGATTTTGTTTGGATTTTCCCACTTAACAAATTTGGGTATGCTAAGTGAGTTGTTTGAAAATAATTTTCTTCTTTTGCTTGTTTGCTTGTGATGTGAATCATGTGTGAATTTGAAAATAGAATCTTTACTTAGAAAATTTGTGTATGCTAAACAAAGTCCAAGTGTTTTTGTTTTATTTTGTTTTTTTTTTTTTTTGAAAATAGGATCTTTACTTAGCAAATTTGTGTATGCTAAATAGAGAATCTAAATGTGTTTTTGTTTTTGTTTTGATTTTTGAAGAGAGGATCTTTACTTAGCAAATTTGGGTATGCTACATAAAGGATCCAAATGTGTTTCTTTTTTATGATTTTTGAAAAGATGATCTTTACTTAGCAAATTTGGGTATGTTAAATATATAATCCAAATGTGTTTAATTTTTATGATTTGGAAAAGAGGATATTTACTTAGCGAATTTGGGTATGTTAAATAAAGAATCCAAATGTGTTTTTATTTATTTTTATTTTTGAAGAGAGGATCTTTACTTAGCAAATTTGGGTATGCTACATAAAGGATCCAAATGTGTTTGATTTTCATGATTTTTGAAAAGAGGATCTTTACTCAGCAAATTTGGGTATGCTAAATAAAGAACCCAAATGTGTTTGATTTTTATGATTTGGAAAAGAGGATCTTTACTTAACAAATTTGGGTATGCTAAATAAAGAATCCAAATGTGTTTGATTTTTATGATTTGGAAAAGAGGATATTTACTTAGCAAATTTGGATATGCTAAGTAAATAATCCAAATGTGTTTGATTTTTTTTTTATTTTTTTTTAAATGAGAACTTTACTTAGCAAATTTGTGTATGTTAAATAAAGTTCAAATGTGTTTTGATTTTTTATTTTGATTTTTGAAAATGAGAACTTTACTTAGTAAATTTGTGTATGCTAAATAAACTTCAAAAGTGTTTTGATTTTTGATTTTGATTTTTGAAAATGAGAATTTTACTTAGCAAATTTGCGTATGATAAATGAAGTTCAAATGTGTTTTGATTTTTTTTATTTTAATTTTTGAAAATGTTAACTTTACTTAGCAATTTGTGTATGCTAAATAAGGTTCAAATGAGTTTTGATTTTTGATTTTGATTTTATTTGGAAATGAAATCTTCATTCAATAAATTTAGGTATATTGAATGAGGATATTCATTTGTGCTTTTTGAAAAGATGATTTTGATTTTTATTTGAAAATGAAATCTTCATTCAATAAATTTGGGTATATTTAATGAGGATGTTCATTTGTGTTTTTTGAAAAGATGATTTTTTATTTTTTATTTTTATTTTTTGGAAATGAAATCTCCATTCAATAAATTTGGGTATATTGAATGAGGATGTTCATTTGTGTTTTTTAAAAAGATGATTTTGGTTTTAATTTGAAAATGAAATCTTCATTCAATAAATTTGGGTATATTTAATGAGGATGTTCATATGTGCTTTTTGAAAAGATGATTTTGATTTTATTTAGAAATGAAATCTTCATTCAATAAATTTGGGTATATTGAATGAGGATGTTCATTTGTGCTTTTGAAAAGATGATTTTAAATTTTTATTTGGGAATGAAATCTTCATTCAATAAATTTGGGTATATTGAATGAGGATGTTCATATGTGCTTTTTGAAAAGATGATTTTAACTTTGATTTTTGAATATATCTTACATGTAACAATCTTGAAGATTGTTCGATGAGGTTGAGTTATGAAATTTTTTTTGTGCAAATATTTTATTATGTACTTTTTTTTTGGAAAAGTACTTTTTGGAAAGTGATGCTTTTATAAAGGATTTATTTATTTTTTTATTTTTGGAATGAACCTTACCTTACCATAGCAATGGTAAGGGAAGTTAAATAAAATTTTTAGTCATTTATTTTGTTTAAATTTTATTTTCACCTATTGGGGGACCCAACAGGGGTTTTAAGACCCACATGGAGTGAGGTCATAAAACCTAAATGATGTTGGTTAGCTTAGCTTAAGAATACAATGAGCTAAGTGCCAACGAAAAAGAAGGATAGTCTCAAACTCATCTGAAAAACAAATCCACTATCGATACTTGGAGACAATGATCATTTACTAAAGATGGAGAGAGGAACCTTCCCCAGCAGAGTCGCCAGAAAAATATGTGGTGAGTTTTTTTATTTCTTAAACTTTGGAAAATCTAAAAAATAAAAATTCTTGTATGTTGGGATACCATGTAGATCCATAGATGTACTCATTAATGTGAACGGGTGCGACATTGAGGAATGATGTACTATCTTGAAAGACAAAAGTCACAATCCTATAATGGACCTAATCACCTAATAAGGACTGCTAAGGACAATGGGTCTTCGAATGTGCCAGAGATCTTTCTTCTACTTTGCATGGAAAAGTAAAGCAAGGTTTATTTTAAATCGGGTTCATTAAGTTCCCTATGGAGGCAAGCCCCCATAGTTAATTACATCCTAAAGAATGAGATTCCTTAAAAATACTCTCGATTAAGGTAAATGATCATTATCTCCAAAGATTTCAAAGATAGGACTATCAATAAATTGGTTCTTTTTAGAAGATCAAATGAGATTGATCAAGAGGAGAGAGTTATTATCAAAACTATAGGGAGATAAGTAGGGATGTTCATGATGCTAGGAAACCTAGCAAACATCTCAAACCATCCTATGGTTGGGCTTTACATTTTTAAAATTGAAGAGAATTAATTATTTGAGTTGAATTTTTATTAGATATCTAGGGCTTACAATTCCACAACACAAGATCATGGAAATGCCTAAGAGGTAAGGATTTATGCTTGTAGCCCGCAAAGGAAAATAGTGACCTCAGAACCTAAATCGAGGGAGCTTTAGCGAGGGCCAAGGCACAACCTAAATCTAAAGCGAAGATGGGTATATGGTTTACCTCTACAAGAGAGGATAAACCACCCGACTATTGAACTTACAATAAAAATTATAAAAGTAATTAAGTGAGATCCGTTAAGCTTCATTAACCATTAATCATAAGCCAATTGCATTAGGCCCCTTTCATTTCTTAGGAGCATTGCAAATTTACATTTCATGTGGTTGCATATCATTTTGGTTTATTATTAACTAGTTAATTAACTTAAGGTGATATAGGTAAGGGTTAATTAATTCACTTAATTCATACCTTAACCTAATTAAAACATAAAATCAACTTAAATATTCTTCATTAAACCAAAGTAATTCACACATGGGGAATTGGGCTAGGATTAGGAAACTTCTTTCATTTTCCCTAAATCAAATCAAACTCAAAATTTAAAAATATCTTTAGAGAATTTTGGTTTATTTTAAATAGCCTTATTTAATTTGATCATCCTTATGAATTAATTGGGATGAATGAAATCATGTGTTTACATTCCTTTGTTTCCTTCCAATCATGTTAAATATTGCTTGTCATATGAAATCATGCATTCATTTCTTTTAAAATTAATTAAATGAAATATTTTCTTTTATGTCAAATTGCATGTGTTGACTTAAATTAAAAAAATATGAGTGATTATTATCTCTATTGAGTCAAAAACTATTTTCAAAAACTATAAATAAATTATTGAAAATTAAGTGATGGTAATTACAAGTATCTATAAGGTTGCATGTGATAATAATATAAGATATGCAATATGAAGTTTTCTTTTCTTATCCTACATGGATTTATATAGGATTTGCAAGTGTATAGTTCATTTGAAAGAACATAACACTTGCTCAAATCTACTCTTATGCATCTCCATGTTACAACTTAGGAAGAATTTCATATCACATATGCAAATCACATAATCAATTCAAACATAACCCTTTTTGCATGATTCCCTATTCATATGATTCTTTTTGTATATTCATATGTATTTGAGAAAAGCGATATACTAGTCTGACATCGTGAGGCTTTAAGTAGCTAAGTAGGTCTTGTACCTTGCCCCTGTGTAAAAAAAATAATGGTGTTGTACTCACTTAAAACACTTATACATATGCATGTGTGATATGGCCAATGAATGAAGAATCATAAATCAAATATAACCATTTGCATGGACTTTTCTTATCCTTATAGGTATTCATACATCATGTATCTAAGAAAAGTGGTATATTAGTCTGGATATCCCGGGGCAGCGAGGCTTTAAGTAGCCCTAAGTAGGTATTGTACCTTACCCCCCTGGTATAGAAAATAATGGCGCCATACTCACTTAAAATTTTTATACATGTAAATGTGTATTTATCTAATGCATGAAAAATCCCTCTTTTCTATATAATAAAGACATGCATTCATAATTCAATCAAAAATGAAATATTCAAATCCAAATACACTTCTTTGCATTCATCATCAAAGTGTGTTAAGATTTACATTACATGTATAGGTATGCTTAGGATTATTCATATGCATGACATACATGATGGAAAGAAATAAATGAATGTGTGTTATGAGATAGTAATCCATTTCAATTAATCTTAAGATGTCTTTCTTATTGAATAGGCTATTTAGAGTGAATCTAAACTGGGTTAATTAAAACACATAATAAATCATTCACTAAAGGAAATTCATTAATTAACTTATCTTAGAAATGACATAAGGTAGGGATAAAAGAGAGACTCCCTCTCTTTCTTCTCTTCATAACACTTAGTTGCTTTAGACCATATGAAATAAAAGAAAACACTAAATAAAACCTTCAAATCAATTAAACCACTTAAATATAAATCAACCTGTTATGAATTAAATCCATCACACTTAGAAAATTATAACCCTAAAGCCTAGTTAAGACATACCACAAGCCTAACACACATTACAAATTGCCACCATAACTAGCTTTATGTTAGCAAGCATATTATGTTTAAGTTTTTGATGTATCATTTTAGACAATATGGTGTATGTGGATGTTAGGCCAATTTTAGCCTAGTTATGCTTTCTACAGGGGGTTGTGCTTAAGGACCGTTGTAATAAAAATATAAATATTTTTTATTGTGCAAGTTGCTTATACCCCTAAGCATAACCCAAGTTAGGACAAGTGGGCTTGGTTACCCATCTGTGGGGTGCTAAGTCCAAATTATCATATAACTTCTTGGGTTGTATGGTGTGTTTAGCTAATATTTATTTTGCAGGTGTAGATAGATTTACTTTTATTTCTCTTAATGTAATTGTATACTGGGATTATGATAAGTGTTATGGGGATTAAGGGTGAGCATTGGTTATAAGACCATGTCGTATATACCATGTGATCCCTTTGGAGCAAGCTACATCCCAATCAAGCCAAAGAAAGAAAGAAATGAAGCAAATCAAAGCCAAAAGAAAGAAAGAAATGGAATAAATCAAGATGAAGGAATGAAATATGAAGGGTAAAGAATGGAAGATGAAGAATGAAGACCCCCATAACACTTATCATTTTACAATTGTAATTATTCTTTTATTATACCGAGATGTATAAGGGTAGAGCTCGACTACTCACATTTCTTTTTGGTTGTATAGATCTAATCACCCTCTTTTATTCTTTTGATAGCTTTATAAAATTATTTGATGTTTGTTTAGCTTGTGCATTAGAAATAGCATGCTTTTATAGTTTCTTTATGATTGGTGATTGTTGTGTGGCTGATGAGTTCTAGGAAAAAATAAAATTTTTATCCCACTAACAACTCATAACTAAAATTTAAAATAATTCGCAGCCTCACATAAAAGCCGAGGAATTAAATCAAGATAATAAAATATATAACAACCCCTCAGCTAGATGATTGTATGGATGACATCATGTATGTCATATTCTTTCACTCTTGTTAAGAGATAGCTTCCATCTGTGTCAGAGAATAAAGGCTTAACTTGTAAGAGCATTTGATGGAAAGACACCTCTTTCTCTTTTAATTTGGCCCACAACCAATTTCTCATGCATTTAGGCATACAAAAATCTTATAGCCCGTGTCAAAATAAAAAGTCCAAAAAAATAGATAAAACTTGTTCAATTTTGCATTAGATTAAGTCATTACTCATGCCCTTTATGATCTAGTCTCTTAGGGAGTGAGTTTAAGGACTCAGTTTCTCTTCTAAATAAATAACAACTTAACCATCTCACAAAGCATATGACTTGCCTACACAAATTTAAAATGTAGAGGAGTGGGTCGCCACGTGTATAATAAGTCCAGAAATGGGTGGTTTACTCTCTTTATGGAGGTAAACCATATACCCATTTCACCTTAGATTTAGGTTATTCTTTGCCCTCAAAGCTCTCTAGAGCATCCAGATTATTGTTTCTTTTGGGCTATAAGCATAAATCCTCACCTCTGGCATTTCCACAACCTTGTGGAACTATAAGTCCTAGATTTCTAATAAAATTTCAATTCAAACAAATAAATCCCCTCAATTTTGAATACATAAAGCCCAACCATAGGATATATTGGAGTGGTCACTAGGCTTCCTAGTACCATGAGCACTCCCTACTCATTTCCTTTAGTTTCAATAATAACTCTCCCCTTTTTGATCTCTCCCACTTGACTTTCAAAAATACAACCAATTTATTGATAGTCCTATCTTTAAAATCTTTGGAGACAATAATCACCTACTTTAATCGAGAGTATTCTTAAGGAACTCACATTCCTTAGGATATAATTAATTATGGAGGCTTGCTTCCATAGGGAACTTAACGAACCCGGTTTAAATAAACCTTAGTTTACTTTTTCGTGTAAAGTAGGGGGAAAATCTTTGGTATATTCGAAGACCCATCATGCCTTAGGTGTCCTTGTTAGGTGATTAGATCTATTATATAGTAGTGACTTCTATCTCTCGAGATAGTACACTATTATGTTGTACCTGATCATCCTAATAAGTACATCTGTAGATCTGCATGGTGTCCCCTCACATATACACACAACATTCAAACTCAAAAATAAACACCGTAGATTTTTCTAGTGACTCCACTGGGGAAAGTTCCTCTCTCCATCTCTAGTAGACGATTGTTATCTCCAAGCATCGATAGTGGACTTGCATTTCGTGTGAAATTTAAGACTATCTTTCTTTCTGTTGGCACTTAGCTTATTTTATTCTTACGCAAAGTTAGCCAACATCCTTTAGGTTTTAGGACCTCACTCCATGTAGGTCTTGAAAACCACTATTGGGCTCCCTAATAGGTGAGAACATAATTTATCAACAAAGAGGGAGATAATAAAATTTAGAACCTACTCATCGCTAGTTTGGTGAGGCAAGGTTAATAATAAAATTTAAATAAAATAATTTCTTTCATAAAATGTCACTTTCCAAAAACACCTTTCACAAAATCACAAAATCAAAACCCCTCCATTTAGCAATCCTTATGATTGTTATATGGAGGTTCTTTTCAAAAGCACACTCTAGAAAAATAATCATGCCACATTTGATTCCCACTTTACATATCCAAAATTGTTAAGTGAGAATCCCTATTTGAATGAAACATAAAATTTGACCATCACTTAACAATTTCAATATTGTTAAGTGGGGGTCTCATTTCAAAACATAAAATTGACTTTCACTTAACAATTTCAATTTGTTAAGTGGGGATCTCATTTTCAAAAAATATAAATTTTACCTTCACTTAATAATTTCAATATTGTTAAGTGGGGGTCTTATTTTCAAAACATAAAATTGACTTTCACTTAACAATTTCAATTTGTTAAGTGGGGGTCTCATTTTCAAAACATAAAATTTGACCTTCACTTAACAATTTCAATTTTTTTAATGGGGGTCTTATTTTCAAAAATGTAAATTTTACCTTCACTTAACAATTTCAATTTGTTAAGTGGGGTCTCATTTCCAAAACATAAAATTTGAATTTCTCTAAACATATTCAATTTCTTTAAGTGAGGATCTCATTTTCAAAAAAATACATTTAGGCTTTCACTTAGCATATCCAATTTTCTAAGTGTGAGTCTCACTTTTAAAAGCATATATTTGATTCTACTTAAACACATCAAATTTCTTAAGTAAGAATCACATAGTCATGCCATATTGGATTCCCATTTAACATACCAAATTTATTAAATGGGAATCCCGTTCTCAAGTCATACCGTACTTTGATTTTCACTTAACACACAAAATTATTAAGTGGGAATCCCATTAAAAAAGCATATTAAACACATTTAGGCTTTCACTTAACATACCAAATTTATCAAGTGAGGGTCTCCTTTCAACACACATTTGATCCTTATTCAACATACAAAATTTGTTAAATAAGGATATAATTTTTTTCTATCAAACACACTTGAGTTTTCACTTAACATACCAAATTTGTTAAGTGAGAGTCTCATTTTCAAAGAAAAGCAAACATATCTCAAACACATTTGGGGCTTTCACTTAATATACCAAATTTGTTAAGTGGGACTCCCATCTTCAAAGAAAAGCAAATCTATCTTACAATCATATTTAGCTTTTGCTTAACATATTAAATTTGTTAAACAAAAGTCTCATCTTCATGCATGAATCAACCACATGTGGCCTCTACTTACTATACCAAATTTTTTAGGTAAGAAGCCCCATTTTTCAAATCAAAACATCACACAATCAAATCTTCACAAGCAAAAAATATTTCAAACAAATAATAACAATCTCTTTTTAGGATACCCAAATTTGCTAAGTAGAGGTTCTTTCAAACTATACATATTTTTAAACAAGAATCATAAAATACAAAAATTCTCCAAAAGAAATCTTTCCTCAAATTTTTGAACCCCACCCAACCTACCTAAATTGGTTGAGTATGGGTTCTAAAATCAAAATCAAATGGCAAAAAGTCTCTCCTCCAAACATCCAAATCTCCAATGAACCCCACTTAACATATTTGAATTATTGAGTGTTCAAAACTCCAAACTCTACTTTCATGGAACAAATATCAAGACAAAAAAATCTAATAGTTATATTCAACAATGTAAGTAGCCAAGGCAGCTTTTGTAGTCGACAGATATGGCCATTCAAAAGTTTATTTTCATCTTTCCATTTGGGATGGATTTAGCCTAGGATCAGGCCAGCCTCCCTCATATTGACTCCACCCATCTAGTGTTCTTTGGCCGAGGATTTGAGGGAGCTCAGACATTAGGGGGACCTCACCACTATTAGCCGATGGTGAGTGGCGGATCATCCGTGATCGACCTGCCTTCGAGTATCTTTCCTTGAAGAGGAAGGAAGGTTCTACCACCCAGTGGAAGCTCCCACATTTGCACGCAGCAAGACCTCCTCTGGTCCCCTCTAAGGAGGCTATCTTGGCTTTAGAGATAGCCTCCCTTACCTTCAGGGTAGGATCTAGCTCTCACACCGCCTTACTGTTTACCGCACACACAACGATGTAACAGGAGCCACAAGATCAAGTGGCACCACGATCGTGCCACCTGAGAGATGGATATCGCATCCCACATTAGAGGAAGGTTCCCCCCGTGAAGTTTCCCGATTGCTGACTAGCAACCAGTTCCACCCCCTCTCAACATCAGACGAAGAGGAAGACTATCATGGATAATGATTGTCTCCACCTCTACATACCACGGTTTCACTAGATAGAGGAAGTCTATAGCCTATATATTACAGAAGTGTGAGTACATGAACGTTAAGAGTCCGACACATTATTTGGCATGAGGTCGATCATCCCCGGGAGTGTTACCAGACACATTTATGGTGATAAAGCATCAGAGGCCCAAGTAGTATAGTGAAGGAGGGAGTGGTGAGGTTCGCCATAAGTCACTCGCCTAGTTGATTTTCTCGATCATTAGGCCACCAAGGCCGATGGGACTAATAACATAGGTTGATTTTAATCATGGGAAAGCCAATGAGGGTAGTTGTTCTATCTACCACATAATCCACTCTCACCCATCATCACCGCCAGTCCCACCATCCACCATTCTTACAAAGCATAAGATAGCATCCGGGAGAAAGCCCTTGGTGATCCGCCACGGCCAAAGGATCCCACTCATTTACTCCACGACTAAGATGAGGATGAATTCCCTACTGACCTTCGCCGGTGAAGAAGGAGTGGAACCCACAAAGATCGCGGGTCACACCACCACCACCACCATCATCACAGCCAGTGATAGTAGAAGTTGTAGAAGGAGAAGAGGATAGTTCTGCAGTCCCCATGGCAGTGAATCTTCCTAAGGATACTACTCCACCCATGAGTAGTCACGAGCATATCTCTTCCAGTAATCATGACCCTCCTAGAAAGAGTAGGTGAAGTGTGGTGCATCTCTTAGTGAGCACAACCCCTTCACCGGCCAATAACATATTTATACCAAAGATTGAGATGTTCCTAGATAAAATTTTAAAGCAAGATTTTCACAAGAAGAGAGAGCTTCTGGAGTGATCGGCCGACATGAGGAGAGAAGGTTAGCTTTGATCCAGATGAGGATGATCTCCTTGAAGATTAGGCCAAAGTCCATATAGTCGATACTAAGGGGTCCTTTCACAGAGACCAGCAAAGTCATGGAGGTATTACAGTTGAAGAAGATGATACCGTCCATTCAACTCAACACCTCCTCTAGCAGCTTAGATAGAAGGATGATCATATTGATCAAATGGGGATGAAGATTGAAGAGTTGATGATAGTGGTGACAAGATTGCACTGGTCCACCCTTCTCCCGTGGTGGCCGAAGAAAGAAGTTGGTGCACACTTTGAATCATCCTAGATGCATTCCTACAGAGGGAGACAATGGTAGCTTACATAGGAAGGTGGTGGATAGCACCTCCATGCATGAAAGAGACATTAAACACATGGTGGAGCAACAAGTGAGGGATGTGTTGCCACAAACCTGAGGTAACTCATCTATTCCAAAGGGTAGACCCTACCGAGAGGAATTTGATGATGTCCAATACCCTAAGGTCTTTGTGCCTTCATCCTTTAAGATTATCGATGGTAGTGGGAACCCCCGGCAACATATAGCACATTTTAGACCTGGATGTTGCAATATCGGTAACAGCGATGCACTTCTGTTCTACCTCTTTATCAGCATCATGACAGGCATCACATTTGATTGGTATATTGAACTACTCAATGGTTTAGTAAAGACATTTGTTGAGTTGGAACAACTCTTTATTAAGAGATTTACTGGAGCTCAATAAAAGGTAACTGTGGGCGATCTCGTTGTAACTTAACAACACCCTGGTAAGTCCCTTGTTGATTACATTCTTAGATGGCACAATTTAAGTATGAAATGCGAACCACAACTGTCTGAATAGCATGCCATTGAAATTATACTCAAGAATATTTATGGCTCGATTGCCTTCATGTTTAAAGGGTTTATCATTAAGACATTTGAGAAATTAATCAATAAGGCGGCTAGTCTACAAGGAGAGGTCGAATAGTTACCTTTTCAAGATCAGTCAACCAAGCCCAGACCGTAGAAGGCATTTGAGAAGAATCTAGGAGTATTCATGACAATTAATAAAGGGAAGTAGCCAGCTATGGTTCAATCAGACAGACCTCAAGCTCAGCAGCCTCCTCTACCACCACCTCGACTATCATATCATCCACATCATTACAACTCCTCCACCTTCAGCCGCAAGATCCCCATCCACATCAATAACACTTATCCACCATCGTATTATCATTTACCTACTCTTGTCGATAAATTGAATAAATCCTATTCATTCAAGATGGATGTAGTTAGGAAGATCTTTAAGAACCTCTTAAAGAAGCCTAATTTTTAGTTACCATAGCCTATGAGGCTGGAGGATGTGAGCAAGAGTCATGATCCAAACTTTTGCCCTTACCACTGCATACTAGGTCATGTCTTAGAAGATTGCTTTACCTTTAAGGATTGGCTTGAGCATAGTTACAAGTCAGGTGCCATTATCATCCTTAAGGAATACCTACTAGAACAACCCTCTAATTCTGTAAGAGTAATCTTTGGGGATACATGTGATCTTCTCAAGATAGAGGAAGGTTGGGATATCTCATCACCCCAAACCTCCAAGAAAATCATTTCTAAGATCAGAAAGTTACCCTTGCAGGTGTCTGAAGTTGCCCAAACCTCCTAACTCTAAGGAAGGTTTATAAGTTGCTAACTTGAGGAAGGTGAAGCCAAGAATGAGATAGCTTCCACTTGCCATAGCACATGCAAATCACCAATCGAGAAGTTTAGCACTACTTCCATCTTGTAGTTCCTCTTCCTTCTTAGGATGAGGTGCACCAAATCTCTCACTTTGATTTCTTACTTTGTATCCAAATCTAAGAAATCAATAAAGAAGAAGATTATCCTCTTCATAATCTTGATGATTTCTCTTTACTCTAATTTAATAATTATCCATTTGGATGATTACCCATTTTAGACCATTGAGATTTTCATCAGAGGATGATTTTGAGAATTAGATGAACTTGATGAGCAGGTATAACTTTCCATTAAACCATCTCATGAAGTCACTGAAGTCAACCTTCATAGTGGCAAAGTTCTACCTCCTATGGTAGCACCTCAAGATAAGGGTAAACAAGTCATTGGTTCTAGATCAAGAAGCCCCTCCAGGGATGCTCCACCTATGGATATGCAAGGAGGACCAACCGAGTTGACTACAATGTCCTCAGCCACTAAGAAAGTTGCTAAAACTAAGCATATATGATGCCTTCATCTTATTCAAAGAGATGAGGGAGTCAGTGATCAAAACCCTTCTTGATCCAGAAATATGCTTAGCTCAGCGGATCACTATTGGAGAGGAGGAATGTTTTTCAAGAGAAGCCCATGGAGTTACATTCACCAATGAAGACCTTCTTTTGGAGACAATGGAGCACAACTGTCCCATTTACATCATACAAGGATATGCATCTTCAGGGTGTTAGTTGATCAAGGTGCATCAGTGAACATTATGAGTTTAAAAACCATTACCAAGTTGAGGATCAACATCTTCAAACTTCAAGGAGATCAGATGATGTTGAGAGGATTCAATGAATAAGGTGAAAGGGCTTTAGGCTCCATACTATTACCATTAGAGATAGATGACTGGAAGACATAAGCCAAGTTCTAAATAATTGATTTAGATACATCTTTCACTACTTTGCTCGGTAGCCTGGATACATGCAAATAACATGGTTCCATCCTCTTTGCATTAGTGCATCAAATTCAGAAGAGGTGAAATCAAGTATTGTGTCAAAGGAGACTTGAAGTCATTCTCAATTAGAGAGGTCGAGATCTATGAAGATGTAACCTACTATATTCCTCCAAATCAAAAAGTTTATTCTTGTGAACTTGGTGAAAATTCAAAATAAAAAAACAAAAAAAAAATAAAAATAAATTGAAAAAAAAAGAAAAGAAAAAGAAAAGAAAAGAAAATACAAGTGAGAGAATCGACAGAGGAAGAGGTAGAACCGATATTGAGATTCCACCATAGTTTGTTCCTCCATATGAACATGGGTAGGATGACTCACCTCCACCAAGTAGAGGAAGAGGTAAGTCTAGAGAGGGTGAGAAGACCTTTTGGTATGGCCAAGTAGAGCTATATTCCAACCCACAGGAGTACCCTAGCTATCCACATAGACTTAGAGTCCAGTTCAGAGGATGAGTCTCATGCCAACCAACCCCTCTCAATGGTTCCCTTTGGAGATGTCATTCAAGCTAGATAGTGATGAAGACCAGGACTCCAAGCAAAGCATTAATGTATCCATATCATCATTATGTAGAATAATCAGGCAGCAGTTGGGAACTTTAGCTCTAACCTCACTTTCTTCGCAAAAATTTAAAGATTTGGTAGTTAAGGAGGTCCCCAAGTCATCCATGTGATGTCAGAAGAGGTTTTGTTAGAGCATCATCCTCAAGTCGAAGCATGTAGAACTTGAGGATGATTCATATAAAGATTTAATACAACTACCTTTTGATTGGTATTCACCTTGTTATTAACTTAGCAAAGAAGGGATTAATCCCACATACTTGTCTAAGGTGGAACTACTTTGAAAAATTATGGGACAACCAAAGCACACTCAATCAAGATCAGACTAGGATTCAACATGGGTCCGTCATGATGACAACCATTGCCTAGTCATCACCACACTCATTTGGGGTCCGATAGGTTCTACTCAAATCATGCTAATTCTTATGAGGAGGTATGTTTAGAAACTTTAGATGACCCAAATGAGCTTGAAGTCAGAGATGCACCTCCAGAGTTTAAAGAAGAAATTAGATCAACTATTGATGAACTCAAAGAAATCAACTTGGGAATAACAGAAGATCCACATCCGACATACATCAGTTTCTTATTGAATGAATAAGAAACCAATGACTTAGTTAGGCAATCAGCTGAGTTTAAAGACTTCTTCACATGGAGTTTTAAGAAAATGCCTAGTTTATTTCCTGACGTAGTAGTCCATAAACCAGCAATAGATCCTAATAATAACCCAATCAAGCAAGCTCCTAGATGCATGCAATTAGAAATTGAATAATATGTCACTTCTAAAATCATGAAACAGATCAATGTTAGCTTTATCAGGGAAGAAAAATACCCTGCATGGTTAGCTAATGTCATCCCAGTTTAGAAAAAAAGAATGGCCAAATTCGCATATGCATCGATTTTAGGGATCTGAATAAGGCGTGTCCTAAGGATAACTTTTCACTTCCTATACCAGAATTAATGGTGGACATTGCCTCATCTCAGGCAGTATTCTCTTTTATAGATGGGTCATCCGCTATAACCAAATCAAGATGGCCCCGAGGATGAAAGAAACACTACTTTTCAAACCCCATCAATGTATATAAGGTCATGCCTTTTGGCCTTAAAATGTCTGCTACACCAGAGGCCATGACTCATCTTCAATGAACTCATCATCATCAAGTTGAGATATGATGATCTAGTAGTCAAAAGCAAATAAAAGGAAGACCATCTCTTTGACTTGAGAGTAGTTTTTGAGTGGTTAAGAAATTTAATCTCAAAATGAATCCTTGAAGTGTGCATTCAGAGTAGCTTCAAGAAAATTTCTTGGGTTTGTTGTCCAACACCAGGGAATAGAGATCAAGCTAGAGAAGATCAAGGATATCTTAGAAATGCCACCCCCTAAAAGTCTAACTCAACTCAAATCATTTCAAGGGTGGTATCTAAGATGCTTCATATCCAACTTATCGAAGATGTCACCATTCTCGACTTGTCAAAAGGATGCCAAGTTTAAGTGGGATGACAAGTGTCAAAGATGCCTTTGAAGACATCAAGCACTAGATGATACCGTTATAGCCCTATCCCAAGGAATTGATACCTCTACATTGCTACATTAGATGACTCT
Organism: Cymbidium sinense; assembly: GCA_021442155.1. Classification (NCBI taxonomy): domain Eukaryota; kingdom Viridiplantae; phylum Streptophyta; class Magnoliopsida; order Asparagales; family Orchidaceae; genus Cymbidium; species Cymbidium sinense. Next base: position 43,587 of record JAKCPB010002003.1, on the reverse strand, counting down.
CTTGAGGCTTTGTTGGTTCAAACCAATAATGAACAAAAAGAAAGTAATCTCTATTACCTCAGTCATCGTCTAATCTCTACTAAGGCTAACTACCCACTTATTAAAAAGCACTCTAGCTTTAATCTTTGCATCCCAAAAGCTATGACATTACATGCTTTCTCACAAGGTGAATCTGATCTCTAGAATCAATCCACTGTAATATCTCATGACACGACCAACATTATTTAGATGGTTGGCATGATGGTCCATGATTTTGTCATAGTTTGACATCACGTTCATACCCCTCCGAGTTGTGAAAGGACATACACTAGCAAATTTCTTTGCAGCACACCCACTTTCTACTAATTCTTCACTTAGTGATGACCTCCCTGATGAATAAATCATGAATTAGGGGACACTAGCATTCGCCATTGGGAGATGTATTTTGATGGTGCGGCTTCCTCTCAAAAAGGAGAAGAACCACGATCTACTCTTCCAAGGAAGGCATGGGTAGGAATAGTTCTCTTAACTTCGGACCATGATGTGATGAGATTCTTATCTTATATGTCAAATCTATGCACCAATAATGAAGCCAAATATGAGGCTCTAATTATTGATTTAGAGTTAGTCATTACACTATGTGTCCAGAACATCAACATCTTCGGGGATTCTCAGCTCATCATCAACCAAATCACTGGGTCCAACAAGGTCCTAAACTTAAGCTCCATCATTACCACAAGTATACCATGGAGTTATTGGCTCAAATCCCAAAGGTTACTATCTATAAGATTCTTCGAGAAGATAATGTTGTAGCAGCTGTATTGGCCAAACTCGCCAAGGAGTTGGCATGTCTAGAAGATGAGTCCATCCTAATAAGGGTCCAAAATAGACAAGTCTTATCTCTTATCGATGTTGAACTCATCAAGAGACTCTCTCTTGAAGGAAAGGTTGCCGTTGTCAAAAAGGATGATGAGTCATATTGGAGGCAACCATTCATGGATTACCTAAACACAGGCAAACTACCTCAAGAGAAGTCATTAGCCCATCAGGTGAAACAGAGAGCTCTCTCCTATGCTCTCATGGATGGCACCCTATACCGGTGGTCTTTCGATCATATATGGTTACGTTGTTTAGCCAAACATGAAGCCCATAAGATCATGATTGAGGTACATTCAAGTCTATGGGGAGCTCACTAGTCTGGCCCGAAGATGAAAGCCAAGATCAAGAGACTAGGAATTACCTTCGATGATTAGAATACATGGATGCTAGAGATGCCACCAATGTTAGTACATGGTGTGGTCCTACATCAACCACCCAACATTCTACATCCTACATTGGCCTATGGACATTTGAGTGTTGGCACCATAGTGGGTCCGATCGATCCTCTTCTTCCAAGGGTCACCGATTCATTCTAGCCACACTACTTTTCTTTCCAAGTGGGCGAGGCAATCCCACTTAGAAAAGCCATAGCTTAGCATGCTCAGTTTTTTTTTCGAACCATATCATATAGGTTCGGTGCCTCGATGAATTAGATCTGACAATGATACTGAATTCAACAGCACCAAGATCAACATTTTTGCCCGAAGGCACAACATAGATTAGAGATATTCTACCATCTACTATCCAAGGGAAAATGATCTAGCAAAAGCATTCAACAAAGATCTCATCCAAATATTGAAGAACACACTCGATGACAACAAACAACAGTGGCATAAGCAATTGGTTGAAGCCTAGTGGGCCTACTGCACCACATACAGAACTCCAACTCAATCTACCCCATTCTTCTTAGTGTATGGGTCTGATGTCATTCTACCATTAGAAGTCCAACTCCCATCACTAAGGATAGTTGTAACAAGATCACATTGATCAATGCTAAGTTGCGTTAGAAGAGCTCAAGGTTTGGAGGAGAGATCCTGCATGCAAAACCTCGAAGTTATACAAGCCAAAATGATTCAAGCTCGCAACAAGTTGGTCCACCCTAGAGCTTTTTAAGTAGGCCAATTATTTTAGTTATAAGGAGGCCAATTGTTATCCGTCAAAAGATGGGAGGTAAGTTTGAACCCACTTGGGAAGGCCTGAATTCCATAGAGAAAGCCTACCGAGGAGGATCTTATCAACTCATAAACTAGAGGAGAGCCATGCTTCCAATCAACTTCTACTTAAAGAAATACTATTCATAAATCTTGTTTGAAAATAATCATCAATAAACTTCTTTTCATATCAAATTCCATCTCTTGTGTGTTAAAAACATCTTTTGCTTGCAAATCTGCCATGTCGTGTTTAGGGTAGGTGTAAGAGAACCCAAGTGACATCCTATCCCTACACAAACACAAACTACATTCAACCCTCAAGTGCTATTATGATAGGTGTGAGAGAACCCAAGAGGCATCCTATTTCAACTAGTACAACTAAGTTAGGTGTAAGAGAATCCAAGTGGCATCCTTTCTCAATAGAGTAACATTTCTACATATTTAGGATAGGTGTGAGAGAACTCAAGCGGCATCTTATTCCTTGTTTCACATCACAAACAAACACATATCTTTTATCTAGAGATATTTTGATGTGAGAGAAAGCCCCCTGTGGTACTCACTCATTAGCTGCTCTAGGTCGGGCCGATATGCTACCTTATTAGTATGTCACCCCAGTTGTCACTTATTTGGCAAATGTGAGTCCCCAAACTTTCTTCCTACTTGACCATTGCAAACTAATGAGTGCCTTGTTAGTTTGGTAGGACTTAATGCACAGCCAATAAGCTACCTCGTGTTGACTTTGTTTAAGAGGATGTAAGCCTACATGCGTTCTTCTTAAACTAGCCATCATGCACTAACTCGGTCGAGTATATTTAAGGTTTATGGTAAGTCCCCCCGTATTTTCTTGACTACTTCAAGCTTGGTTTAGTCCTTACAGACTCCTCGCTAGTAGTCACCCTAGGTCGGATAGCCTCGAAGTCGAGATAGACTATCCCGATTCCACTTTGGAGAGATGTAAGTCTACATGCCTTCTTTCTAGAATGATTATCGCAAACCAACGGGCACCTTTGGTTGGTTGGTTATCATCATGCTAATGGCGAACCACCCAGTGGACTCACCACCCTTGGCAGATGCGAGTCCTTGCACTTTCTCCTTGAAGCCAAATAATACCTACAGCTTTCTTTATAGGTTTGGATAAAGCCTACGACCTCCCATAGGGTACTCTATTTGGATCACATCCTTAGCGATCCCATTTAGACACTACTTACTCTTGGATCCCCTTTCTAGTAGCCACCTAGGGTTGGAGAATTTGTTCACCATTGATTCTCCTTGGTCCAATAAGTCTAAGATAGACTAGGATGATAGCTTCTTCTCGTGATCCTCACAAACCAATAGGTCCACACAAATATAAAATAAACAAAACATATATCTCTTTATGGATTAGAATTCAAGCCCTGTGGCCCCTTTCCCAAGCATCCTATCTTTAGCAAAAACTCCTATAAGAATTTCTTGATTGAGTTGAGATAAGTCCCTGGTACTCTCAAGTCGCCTTAGGTCGGTTCAACTTGTTGTGCCACCAATGAGTCATCATCTTTCTTTGCTTTGAAAGATATAAGTCTATTATGCATTCTTTCCAAAGATGATTGCAAACCGACTTTAGGTCGTTGATAAAGAATCGATCACCAAGTGGTTCCTTATTTAGGAGGATGTGAGTCGCTTTCTTCCTAACTTGACCATTACAAAAGGCACCCTTTGGTTAGTCTACCCCACCACCTAGACTATCCCTTTGGATTTGTAAATCTAAGACAGTCTAGGCATTTAGCTTTCTTAGTGGATCCATCAAAATTGAGATCCATCAAATTAAAATAAATAAAATTAAACAAATCATCAAATGACATTATCTTAACTACTTCTGAGTTGATATAAGTCCCCGAGAGACATTCATTTAGAAATATCCCTAGGTCGAATCCAATTTATCACGTAAGCGATCGATCACTCCAGTGGTTCCTTATTTATGAGGATGTGAGTCCCTGTGCTTTCTTCCTAATTTGAAAATTCCACATTGAAAGGCAATCCTTTAGGTTGGATAGTTCTACCATGTGGCTAGTGGACTACCCCTTTAGATTGATAAATCTGAGATAGGCCTACGCCGACATGGCCCCTTCTCAGTACTACCCATCGTAAATCAATAGGGTCCATCTTAAAATCTAAACTTAAATAGACAATCAACCAACTTCTCCCCAATGAAACAATTAACCAACTTCTTCCCAGTGAGACATCAACCAACTTCTCCTCAATGGAGTCAATCAAACCCGATTCAAACTTGTAATCCCCAATGAGTGCACCCTCAAAGGAAATCTCATCAAATCCTTATCCCTATTAGATAACTTGAACTTGCTTCCCTAGTGGAAGGTTCATATATCTATCCCTGGCGGGTTATACATTCTAATCCCCAGCAGATACTCTACCCAAATCATACCATGCATTCAAATCCGAACCTCTTATCCCTAGTGGATAACTTGAACCCGCTTCCCTAGTGGAAGGTTCACATGCTTGATCCCTTAGTGGATCCCTTATTCCTCCCACATGCCTTTGGCATGAATTGAGTTGCATTACACTAAGATCTTGATTCCTTCAACACCTCGTGTTTAGAGATCATTTTGTTAGTGATCCTTCTGACGTTATTGATCGCTCGCCAACACCATATGCGGTGTGCCTTGTCAGTCACACCACACCTATTGAGCCCTTTGTTGACCTCACTTTGAGTGAGCTCAACTTCCTCATCATAGATCTAAGACTCTTATAGACACTAAGAGTTCCTTAGTCTTAAGACACTTAGATGAACACTTAATATAACTCTTGAGACTTAGAAGAGTTAGCCATAGGAATAGGTTGTGCCTTAGGGATTTAGGAGGACTTGCCAACCCTATAGCCCAAACCCAATCATTGCTTCCTTCTTTCAAACCAAACCTCAAAATTCACCCAAAATAAATTCCAACTATCCAATGATTGAAATTCACTAAATTAAAACTCAAATCCTTCCTAAGCCCTTTGATTTTATCTTATGGACTTAGCCTTAATCAAATCCAAATCAAACCGAATCCAATTGATTTTCTCAATTATCAAATTCAATCTTAAATAAAATTCCAAATCATGAATCAAATCTAACTATCCAATGATTGAAACCCATAATTAAATTCAAACTCCAAAACCCCTTCCTAAGCCATATGAACCACCTTCATATGCTTAGCCAAAACTCCTTCAAACTAACTCAAACTTGGTTGATTTCGTTATAAATCAATAATTACTTCACTTATATTCAAAAATATAAATGAAACTCACCTCCAATGACCAAAAATAAATCAAACTCATTCAAAATCCAAGTTAGCCTCTTTTGACCTATATCCTTAAATTAATCAAATTTGCTTCCAAATCACTCCAAACTCAAGTGAATTTCTCATAAACCATTTATATCTTCATTTATATTCAAATATAAATGAAATATAAATTCAAATGACCAAAACCAAACTCAAATCAAATCAAATTCCCATTCTAGCCCTTTTATCCAAATTTTTGAACTTTGTCAAATGAAACCCAAATCAACTCAAAACTCATGGATTTCTTCATGATTCAATCATTCCTACAATCATTGATCCAAATATAAATATAAATCACCATTATCAAACCAAATCCAAGTCAACCCAAATCAAACCCAAGTTGACCCTTTTGACTTGAAATTGTCATATGAACCAAAACTCATTTGGCTCCAAACCAATTGCAATTAGATTTATATTTCAATCCAAAGCTCATATGTGAGTTCAACTAAACTTGAATCAAACCTTGATCAAGCCAATTGACCCATTTAAGCTCACTTGACCCAAAGTAACCTAAAGGATTTTTTTGAGCCAAGTTCTAATCCAACCCAAATTGGATTGAACTAAGCCCATATAAACCTCAATCATGACCAACAATCATCATGGGGTGATTAACCACCTTGAATTGGGTCAAACCAAGTCAAACTTGACCTTTGACCAAGTCAACATTTAGCCTAAATGAAACCCAAACTAGCCAAAATCTATCACATGCCAAATTGATTGAAACCACTGACTCAAACCCATCCATAATCAATGATTGAACATGACCAAGCCATCAATTGAGTCAAACCAAGACTAATTGGCCATTTCACCTAGGTTGACCCAAATTGGCCTAAAAAGTCAAAATAGGACAAATCATGATTTAATCCAAATTAATTGTAACCAATGGCTCAAGTCCATTCCAAATCACTTCATGAACTTGACCAAAGCCATGATTGAACCCAAGTTGACCGTCAACTTGACCAACCTAGCCCAAATTGACCTAAAAGGTCAAATTGATCAAAATCAAATTAATTATAAAAAACCAAACCAAAGCCTATAATCATTTTCAATCAACCAACTCAACACCTAACCCATTTGGTCAAATTGGTCAGCTTGACCAATTTGACCCTTTTGAATCCAAATAAATTAAATCCAAACCTGAGCCAAACTAATCCAAATTAATTGAACCAAAACATCCCAAATTATCATATGAACCTAACCCAAGCCTTGGTTTGACCCAAGTTGACCAATTAATCAGTCCAACCCAAGCTAGACCAAATGAAACCCATTTGACCAATCCATGCCAAATCACTCCAAACCAATTTATGGGACCCCAGAATGTAGCCAAACCCGACCCAAACATGTCCTAATTAATTTCTAAACCAGCCCAAAAGCTAAGTGGACCCTACTAAGGGGATTAGCCATCAAACCATAGGATTTAAACATTAAAACTAATCGATCCAAGCCAAAGTCAACTACCCCATCCCCATGGCAACTCATTAGCACTCCATGGAACCTTCTCCTAACAACCTAGCTAACCTAACTCACCCTAGATCAGCCAAGGACCTTTGGGAGGTGAGTTTACTCACCTCCAACCCAAACTGAGCACCAATTGCATCAAAACCCTTGCATCCTTGCACATTAGGTCCATGGCAGCTCCCCATCATTCCTCATATCCCTAGCATTCCTCCTTGACTTGATGGAGACAAGTCCGGCGGCCGAATGGCGGTGAGCTAGTGCAAAATGTGCGCACACTGCCGTTCATCCATGATGGTAAATTGTGGGTATACCCCCTCAATTCCAACAAGATTTTGCACACACTTGGATTGTGATCTCTCCTAAACTATTTCTAAAATCCTATAGAGTAATTCCAAGCCTTCCCAAGACCTCCAAAATCTGAATTTCCCATTCCAAAAGCCAAAATAGACATCAATCAATACTCCATTTCATAAAACTAAATTCCTCTTAGCCACACCACCATACCTATCAAGAAACCAACCAATTCCCAAGCTTCCAAGCGAGGATGAGTTCGAGAGAGCTCATGATGATTGGTCAACCGGGCATCCCACACCAAATCAAGCTTAAAGCTCCTTAACATGGCCTCATCTCAACTAGTCGAAGCTACCTTTGGCGTTGCACCGCCGGACATTAGGTTTGGTGAGGTAATTTTACAAATTGAGCCTTGTATGCAAAAGTGGGTTGGTCCTTTATGACAAAAATTTGAATTTTATGTGAAATTTACCAATAGATGTATGTGTCTCCCTTCGCCAAAGATGTGGAATAATTTGAAGACAATCTGAGCTTGGGTGAGCTCGGATCAAATGAAGGAAGATGGATAGCATCCATCTTCCGTCACTCATGAACGGGATAGATCATGAGCCATCAATCTCGTATGATCGAGATGAATGGCTCGATCAAATTGAGAACTTATTCCTTTCTAAACCACGGATCATGGTGATCTAGATTGATGGTCCACGAGAAAGCATCCGAGATTGAGTCGCCATGCGATGTGACGCTTAAATAACCAATCACCACGTGAAGATGAGATCAAGGCTTTAATTAGGATTAATTAATTAGTTTTAAATCCGAAACATCCTCAAATCATAACTAATTGTAGAAAAATATAAAAAAAATACAAACTTAGGCTCATTTTGAAGATATTTCATAGTAGAATATAGAAAAATTATCAATAATTAATTTTGAGTATGGATTTTAGCTTAATTATAATTTTATTAAAATTCTGATTAGCTTAATTACACCTTAATTAAGCACTCAATTAATCACAAATTTTTTATAGATGTTTAGGGGGATGACCTCTATCCCCTATTTTTTTGGGATTTTATTGATTGCTTAATTAGGAAAATCACTTGATTAAGCCCTAATCACTCTCTTAATCTAATTAATTATAATAATGAATGAATAGTTTAATTAATCATTTAAGCATCCTCTATTGAATAAAGAAGTTGACTTAGAGATGTGGTTGATACTTTTCCTAATCCATTTCTAAGTTTTCTTTCCTTTAAAATCAAATTAATTAATGGCTAATGAAATGATTAATTGATTAATTAAGTGATTCTTCAAAAAATAAAGAAATCAATCTAATTGAATGTTTAAATGATTTAGGATTAGCCATGCCTTGATCCTCTCCCAAGTTAACTTTATCATTCAAATTAAAACATAACCAAAATGTTTAATCAATTAATTAAAAATTTAATAAAATTAAAACTAAAAATCAATTCATCCACACTTAAGCATTAATTGATTTTAGGTAGCTCCTTGGGTTTTCAATAAGAGAGATAATGAAATTATGGCTCACATGTGAAAATCATAAAAGTAATTAAGTGAGATCCCTTAAGCTTAATTAACTATTAATCATAGCCAATTGCATTCCCCTTTCATTTCTAGAGCATTGCAAATTTACTTTTCATGTGGTTGCATATCATATTGGCTTATTATTAACTAGTTAATTAACTTAAGGTGATAAAGGTAAGGGTTGATTAATTCACTTAATTCATACCTTAACCTAATTAAAATATAAAATCAACTTAAATATTCTTCATTAAACCAAAGTAATTCATACATGGGGAATTGGGCTTGCATTAGCAAACCTCTTTCATTCCCTAAATCAAATCAAACTAAAAATTTAAAAATATCTTTTAAAAATTTTGGTTCATTTTAAATAGCCTTATTTAATTGATTGTCCTTAGGAATTAATTGGGATGAATAAAATCATGCGTTTACATTCCTTTATTTCTTTCCAATCATGCTAAATATTGCTTGCCATATGAAATCATGCATTCATTTCTTTTAAAATTAATTAAATGAAATATTTTATGTCAAATTACAGTGTTGACTTAAATTAATATGAGTGGCTATTATCAATATTAAATCAAAACTATTTTCAAAACCTATAAATCAATTATAAATGAAGTGATGCTATTATAATATCTATAAGCTTGCATGTGATATTATAAGATATGCAATATGAAGTTCTCTTATCTACATGGATTACATAAGATTTCAAGTGTATAGTTCATTTGAAAAGAACATAACACTTGCTTAAATCTACTCTATGCATCTCCATATTAAGACTTAGGAAGAATTTCATATCACATATGTAAATCACATAATCAAATCAAACAATTTTGCATGATTCCTTATTCATGGTATTTTTTGTACATTCATATGTATTTGAGAAAAGTGGTATATTAGTTTGACATCCAACATGAGGCTAAAGTCTACCTTATGCCCTTGGTGTAGAAAATAATGGCATCGTACTCACTTAAAACTCTTATACATATGCATGTGTGATGTGGCCAATGAATAAAGAATCATAAATCAAATATAACCTTTTGCATGAATTTTTCTTATCCTTATAGTTATTCATACATATACATGTATCTAAGAAAGTGGTATATTAGTCTGGACATCCCGGGACTGCGAGGCTTTAAGTAGCCCTAAGTAGGTCGTATTACGGTGTAGAAAATAATGATACTCACTTAAAACTTTATACATGTAAATATGTATTTAGCTAATGGATGAAAATCCTCTTTTCTATATAATAAAGACATGCATTCATAATTCAATCAAAAATGAAATATTTAAATAAAATACACTTCTTTGCATTCATCATCAAAGTGTGTTAAGATTTACATTGCATGTATATGTATGCTTAAGATTATTCATATGCATGATATACATGATGGAAATAAATAAATGAATATGTGTTATGTGATAGTAATCTATTTCAATTAATCTTAAGGTGTCTTTCTTTTGAATAGCATTTAGAGTGAATCTAAACTTAGTTAATTAAAAATACATATAAAAACCATTCACTAAAACAAATTCATTAATTAACTTACCTTAGAAATGACTTAAGGTAGGATAAAGGAGAGATTCCCTTTCTTCTCTATAACACTTAGTTAAGTGTATTCATAAGGAAATAAAAAGAAACACTAAATAAATTTTTCAAATCAATTAAACCACTAGAAATATACTTTTTTATTTATTTTGACACCACGTAGATCTGCAAATATTTTTATTAGGGTGATCAGATATGACATTGAGGAGAGGTGTACTATCTCAAAATATAGAAGTCACCACCCTACAATGGACCCAATCACCTCAATAAGGACTCCTAAGAATAATGGGTTTGCACATGCACCAGAGATTCTTCCTCTACTTTAGATGAAAAGTAAAGTGGTTTATTTTAAATCGAAGTTGTTAAGTTCTACAGGCAAGCTCCATAGTTAATTACATCCTAAAAAGGATGGAATACCTCGATTAAGGTAAATCATCATTCTAAAGATTTCAATAGGTTGGACAATCAATCAATTTATTTTAAAAGATCAATGGGATTGATCAAGAGAGAGTTATTATCAAGCCAAAGGAAGATATGGGAGTTGCTCACAATGCTAGAAACAGCATCTTAAACTATCCTATGGGCTTTAATTCTTGAAATTGATTTAATTTATTTGAGTTGAATTTTTCATTAGAAGTTAGTTTATGATTCCACAATACAAGATTATGGAAATGCCTTGATGTGGATTTATATTTATATACCCAAAAGGGAGAAGCAACCTCAAAACCTAAATCTAGGAAACTTTAGCAAGGGCCAAAAAACCCTAAATCTAAGGCAAAATGGGTATTTGGTTTGCCTCCACAAGAAACATAAACCACCCAACCGCTTGGACTTACACTGGTGGTGCCAACTAACTACTCCTAAGATTTTAAATTCATGTTGGCAAGTCATGTGCTTTCTGCAGGATAGCTAGACTATTAGTTATTTTAGAAAGTGACTACGTCCTTAAACTCACTCCCTAAGAGACTAGATCATGTAAGGGCATGAAAAATAACCTATATCTAATGCAAGACATATTACATTTTATTTTCATTTTGGACAATTATTTGACTCTTTATAGGATTCATATGCCTAATGCATGAGAAGTAAGATTATTGCCAAAATCAAGGAGAATGGAGGAGATGTGTTTCCACCATAGCTCTCAAAGGTCAAGCCAAGTTTCTCTGGCAAAGGTGGAAGCCCTCAAATCAAGAGTGAATCAATAATCTTTTTATGTATGATGTTATAAAAGAAATACTCATCTAGTTAAGGGGTCGCTAATTCTCTTATCTTGATTTTTAACATAGGCTTTAAATGAGGTTATGAGTTTTTTTAATTTTGAGTTGATTAATTTGGTAGAAGATTTATTTTTTCCTAAGAGCCTAATCATCATCCAGGCTATACATCAAGCAAGGAAGAAACTAGGAAAAGGATGCCATCTTAATGCACAAGCTAAATAAAACATCAAATATTTTATAAGGCTAACGTAAAAGAATAAAAGGCCATTTGTGGTCGGGCACCACTGCACAAACCCGAATAACAAATTGGGTAGCTGAGCTCTACTATTATACAACCCAGATTATAAATGATTTAATTTACAATCAAGGAAAAAATTCATGTTGAGGGTCTTCATTCTTCATTTCTTCATTCTTCTTTTCTTCTTTCTTCTTCTTTCCATCTTTCTTCTATGGTTCCTTCTTTTGGATGGTTAGAATGTGGATACTCCAAATGCATCACATGGTATATAAGATATAATCTTATGACCAATGCTCATCCTAATTCCCCATAACATCCATTCCAAAATTCTAATTGCAAAAATTACATGAAAAGGGAAAAGTATATCTAACTAACACCTAAAAAACAAAGATTAGCCAAACAAACCATACAAATCCCAAGCATGTATATTTGACTTGGCACCCCTCACATGGGTAACCAAGTCCACCTAGCTTATTGGATTGTGCTTAGGGGTATAAGCACCTGCACAGCAAAAGCAATTAAATTTTTATTACAACACCCCTTAAGCACAATCCCCTGTAGGAAATAATGATTAGACTAAATCATCCTACCATTCATTCTACACACATTCACCCTAACATCTAGACTATAAATAATACATCACAAAATAAAAGCAAACATCAAGCCATGCACCACCCTAACCTAAAGTTAGAAGTGGTGACTTAACCTAATGTGTGTGCTTTAAAAGGTTTGTGTGGTATGCTTAGCTATGGCTTTAAATTTAGATTTTCTAAGTATGAAGATGTTCAACTTAGATGGGTGGTTTCATTTAAGTGTTTAATTTATTTGTGTTGATTTTATTTTGTATTTTGATTTAGTTTAAGTGAATCCTATAATTAATTACTAAGTTTTAAAGAGAGGGAAAAGAGAAGAGAACTTCTCTTCCTTCCCTAACCTTAAGTAATTTCTAAAGTGGATTCATATTTGATTTCATTTAATAAATGTCTTATTATGTGTTTTAATTAATCCTAAGTTTAGATCAACTCTAAACAAACCTATTCAAAAGAAAGGCATTTTAAGATTAAGTAAAGTGAATTAATATCACAAAACACACATCACTTCATTTCTTTCCCAACATGTATAACATGCATATGAATGAATCCTAAGCATATCTATACATACAAATGGAAATTTTTAGCACACTTTATGATGAATGCTAAGAAATGTTACTTAAGAAAATTTGAATGCTTTATGATGCATGATTTTCATTAAGTAGAAAAGAGATTTTCTTATCCATTTTCACATGCACACATGTATGTATGAAAGCATAAGCATGGCGTCATTATTAGACTGGGTGTAAGGTACAAGACCTACTTAGGCTACTTAAAGCCCAACCCCGGGGTTGTCCAGACTAATATACCACTTTCCTTAAATACAAGCATATGTATAAAAGAAATGAATGAAAAAGAAATATGCAAAAGTTTATATTTGTTTATTTATTTCATTTATGCAATGTATGTGCAAGTGTGGATGTCCTTCTTAAGTAATATCATAGAATGAATAGAATGGAGTTAGGCAAGTGTTATTTTTCAAATGAACTATACACTTTGCCAAATCTATTAAAAATTATGCTAAAAGAAAAGAGAAGGAAAATACACTACATCTTCATATTTACATCACATGCAAGCTTATAAATAATTATAAGTAACACACTTTCAATTTTAAGTATTAGACTTATAGATTTTGAAAATAGCTTTGGATTTATCCATTCATATTTTTTACTTTAGCCAAAACATGCAATTGACATAAAGAAATCATTTCATTTTAAATTGATTTTGAAAAGCATGAATGCATGAAATTCATATGACATACACATTTAGCATGTTAGAAAGAACCAAAGTGATGAAAGCATGTAAACACATTTAATTAATTTTTAAAGACAATCTATGAAATAAGAAAGCTTAAAGTAAATCAAGTTATTTTTAAGGAAGGTTTGATTTTTCTTATTTTGAGTTTGATTTAATTTGAGAAATGTGAGGTGAATTTGCAACACTTAACCCATTCCTATATATGTTTGTTGTTTTGGTTTAACTTTTAGGTTATTAAATCAATTTTATGCTTTGGTTAGGTTAAGGTATGAATTTAAGTGAGTTAATTACCCCTTACCTATACCACCTTAGCATACTTAATCAAATAATTATGAGCCAATGAGATGACATAAAATCACACAAGAATTTAAATTAGGAATGCACCTTGGAAAGAAAGGTACCTAATGCAATTGGCTCATGATTTATGATTAATTAAACTAAGGGGTTTAACTTAAGTACTCTCATAACCTCTCTCACACATGTGAGTTCGGTTTTGATTTTCTAAATGTACTTAAGTTATTGAACACCTAAGCATCTACCCAAGATAAATTAATTGAGTTCTGGAAAGTTTTAGAATTTTATGAAATTAATTAAGGGAGTAATTAGTGAATTAACCCTTAATTAAGATTGGATTAAGGAATAAAAGGGGTTTAAGGAATATCTTAAGAAAAGTATCCCAAACTCATTCCCTAAACCTTATTTTCACTTAATGAAAGCTTAATTGACTCAATTAGAGGATTAAATAACTAATTATACTCTTAATTAAGCTTAATTACATTAAGAGCATGATTGAGGAATGAACTAGCAATTCCCCTAATTAAGCCACCAATAAATCCCAAGAAAATTAGAGGGTCATCCCACCAATTACAAGTTTGAGATTAACCAGTAGAGTAATTTCAGGGTAATTAGCAAAATAATATTCCAATAAAACCAAACCCAAAGAAAGTACTATTCAAAATCCATTCAAATCATTTTAGAATATTCTATATTCAATTATCTATCAATGCAATTTATTTCATATTTTTTTATTTTCTAGGCTTAGATATGAATTTAGAAGTTTCCATGGTTAATTAATAATTAAATAGCCTAATTAAATGTAATCACCATATGTGGGCCACCGATGTGGCATGGGCACGCCAGGATGATATATTAATGTCACATCAGGTCGATCAGCATGGCGTTAACGCTTCCTCACCGATCAAGGATCGACAGGATAAAGCTGTGGTTCTAAAGGGATGAAACGTGGATGCTACGTGTCTTAATCATGGCCATCCATCCAAAATGCATGGATGGATGGCCCATGATCTATCCCTATATTTCATTATGATGAATGGACACCGTCCATCTATGGATGATCCAAGCTCGATTGAGCTCAGATTAAAACTCAACCCACACCATGGCACAAAGACATCACATCTAATGCTAAATTCCATGGGATTAAAATTCTTCACAAAGCTCCAAACATTGAAATTAAGCTCGTTTTAATGGCTAACCTCGAGGTGATCACTGATTCCCTGGAGAAGCTAGAAGATGAAGCTTTGTGAAGTTTGGAGGTTAAGATTGGGTAGATCCTATGGGCCAACTCTTGCACTAGAGCTTGGTCTTGATTGAATTAGATCCTCCCTTGCCTTTGGAGCTTGGGAAAGAGCTTAGGTGAACTCAGCTTGGTCCTCTTATGAAGCTTGAAGAAGGAATTGGGTTGATGTTGAGTGTGGAGTAAGTTGGATATTTGGTGGAGCTCCCCTATTTTCAAGCTATGAAAACCAAGAATGGAAAAATGGATTTCACTTTAGGAAGCTTGGAATCACTTGGCAAAGGCTCCTCCAGCTTCCCTTAGCTCAATCAGTTGAATGAAGATTGAAAAATTAGGGGAGTATAACTCCCCCAAGGAAATCGATGAGCAAGGAGATGCTATTTTAATATAATTGAACATATGCAATGGGTTTGTTGTGTCAGAGGTGTCCTTGAATTTAGTTTTGTGAGAAGGAGTGGATGAGGTGGCCATATGCTTAAATCAAGGAGGATTCCATGTGGCCAATTTCAAGGAGGTGGTCAGTTTGGGTTGGCTAACCCAAACCATCCATGTGCAGGTCCATCACACCATTTCCACTAAGAGGATGCAAGTGTCCATGAAAGGAATTGACCAAATTCTAAGTGATTTTGAGTTTAGGTTACCCTATGTCCTAGGGGTAAAATGGTCATTTAACCTTGATTTTAGTTTGGGTATGTTTGGTATGTTTGAAAAATGAGTTAGGCCAAGTTTCATTGGAATTTGAGTTGGTTTGATATGATTTGGCCCATGTTGACCCATTTAAGTCAAAATGGGTCAACTTGGGTCAAGTTGACCGAATAGGTCAAATTGGGTCAAACCAAGGGTTGGGTCAAGTTTATGAAATATTTTGGTGGCTTTGGTTTGATTCAATTTGGTTTATATTTGGTTTTGGTTCAATTGAGTTCATTTAGGTCAAATGGGTCAAGTTGACAATTGACTATTTGACCTATTTGTTAGGTCATGGGTTGGTTCATGTTTGTTTGGTCATATGAAATGGATTAGTATCTTTGTTTCCAATCAATTTTGGTTAAGTTCAAATTTGGCTCAATTTGACCCTTTAGTCAAGTTGGGTTCAAGGTCAATTGGTTAGGTCTAGTTGGCCAATTGAGGCTTTGGTCAAGTTCAACAATCATTTGGAATGAACTTGACCCATTGGTTTCAATCAATTTGGCTTAGATCAAGTTTTGACATATTTTGACTTTTAGGTCAAGTTGGGTCAACTTGGGTCAAGTGGCCAATTGGGCTAGGTTAGGCTCAAATGTTGACTTGGTCAAGTTCAAACATTAGTCATGAATGAACTTAGATCATTAGTTTCAATCAATTTGGCCTATGGTGATTTTGGCTATGTTGGGTTTCATTTTGGCTAAGTGTTGACTTGGTCAACCCTTAGGTTTGACTTGGTTTGACCCAATTTGAGTGATTGATCATCTCATGATGATTTTTGATCATGAGGAGAGGCATAGATGGGCTTAGTTCAATCCAATTTAGTTTGGATTAGAATTTGGCTCATAAAGGTACTTTAGGTCACTTTGGGTCAAGTGAGCCTAAGTGGGTCAAATGGCTTGGTCAAAGCTTGATTGGAGTTTGATTGAACTCACATATGGAATTATGATTGAAATATAAATCCATTTATAAGTGGTTTGAAGTCAAATGAGTTTTGATTCATTTGATAATTTCAATTTCAAAGCGTGAACATGGGTTTGACTTAGGTTTGATTTTTGAATTGAGTTTTGATTTGATGATTTAAGTTTGTGTTTATATTTGGATTCATGATTGAATGATTGATTGAATCATGAAGAAAAATCAAGGGTTTGGCTTGATTTGAAATTGATTTGACTAAGTTCAAGATTTTGACTTGGAAAGCTTAGGTTGGATTTAGATTGAATTTGAGTTTGATTTTTGGAGTTGGTTTTGATTGTTTGAATTTATATTTCATTTATATATGTGAATATAAATGAGAATATACTTGATCTAGGCTAAGTCCTTAAGAAGATTTGAAGTGATTTGAACTTGATCTAGGCTAAGTCTTAAGAGGAAATCAAAGTGACATAGGATATATTTTGAATTTAGATTTGAATTTTGGATTTTGATTTGATTGATTTGAATTTATATTTCATTTATATATGTGAATATAAATGAGAATATAAATGGGCCGTGAGAAAATTTCATGAATTTGAATTGATTTGAACATGATTTAGGCTAAGTCCTTAAGAGAGAAATAAAGGACTTAGAAAATATTTTGAATTTGGATTTGAATTTTGGATTTAGTTTAATTGATTTGAATTTATATTTCATTTATATATGTGAATATAAATGAGAATATAAATGAGTTATGAGAAAACTTCATAAATTTGAATTGATTTGATCGTGATTTAGGCTAAGTCCTTAAGAGGGAAATAACGGACTTAGAAAATATTTTGAATTTGATTTGAATTTTGGATTTAGTCATAAGTTTCAATCATGTGGCATTAATTTGAGTTTGAAAAAAAACTAATTAAGCTGGAATTGATTTAGGTTTGATGTTGATTTGATTTGGAGTTTGACTTGAAGGAGAAGTGAGGAATTTGGAAGCTAGGCAAATTTCCAAACACCTAAGGCATGACCTATTCTATGGCTAACTCTTCTAAGTCTGCGTTGAGTGTCCACCTAATCACTAGATGTGTCTTAAGACTAAGGATCTCTTAAAGTCTAAGAGGAGTCCTATGTTTAAGATGGAGGGGTTGAGAGCTCATCCTAAAAATGAGGTCAACAAAGGGCACCCAATAGGTGTGGTGTGACTGACAAGGAACACCGCACATATTAGTGTTAATCAAGATGATCAACAACACTAAATGATCACAAGCAATAACAGAAATGATCTATTCCTGCACCAAGGTTTAGAAGGAGTCTAGAGCTTAGTGCAATGTGATTATGTCAAGGACATAAGAGAGGGAAGCAGGAATCCACTAGGGTTAAAGTATGTGAACCTTCCACTATGGAACTAGGTTCAAGTCATCCACAAAGGGATGAGAGGTTTGATTTGAGTTGAGTCTCACTCAGGAGAAGTTTGATTAGTTTAATTAAGTTCTGTTGGGGAAGAGGGTTGAATTTGTTTTAATTTGTAGTTTGTTTAATTGTGTTTGTTTTGACTCCACCGGGGATAGACAAGTGAACTCTCCACTGGGGAGGCAAGTTCAAGTCATCCACAAGAGAAAGGTTTTGAAAATCTGATTATAATTCTGAGTTCACTAGGGAACTAGAAATACTTGCATCTCATTGAGGAGGAGCAAAAGATTTTGATTTGGATTGATTGGTTGTTTTTTTTATTTCATTGGATTTGTTTCAGATTTTTAGATTTTGGATTTTGAAATGGACGATGTTGGTTTGTGATGGATCGTACTGAGTAGGAGCCACGGAGGCCTAGACCTAACTCAGATTTACCAATCTAAAGGGGTAGTCTACCAAATGCATGGTAGGACTAGCCAACCAAAGGGATGCCTTTCAGCGTACAGCAGCTGTACTAGGAAGAAAGCATAGTAAACTTACATCCTCCAAAGTAGGGACCAGTTGTTGGGGTGATCTATCAAGGCAATATTGAACCCAACCTAAGGCTAACTATTAAGTGAATTCCACTTGGGGACATAAATCAGCTCAAAGATAGTCAAGATTAATTTCATTTATAGATTTGTTTTGATGGGTCCCATATGTTTACGATGAATCATACTGAGCAGGCGCCATGGGACAGCCTAACTCAAACTTACCAATCCAAAGGGAGTAGTCTACCAACCACAAGTTAGGACTATCCAACTAAGGGGATGCCTTTCGGTTTGCAATGGACAAGTCTTAAGAATAAAGTGCAGGGACTTACATCTTCTAGAAACAAGAAACCACTGGGTGATCGATTGCTTTGGGCAACAAATCAAACCCAACCTAAGGCTGACTATTGAGTGAATGTCGTTGCGAGACTTAAATCAGCTCAAAGATAGTTAAGGATTAATTTCAATTTTAGATTATTTATTCTAATGGATTCCATTGGTTTGTGATGGATCACACCGAGAATGTGCTTATATCAGCTTAGACCTATCTCAGATTTACTGAACTAAAGGGAGTAGCTTCCTAGCCGATGAGAGAGCTATCCAACCAAAGGAGTGCCTTTTGGTTTGTAATGATCAACTCAAGGGAAAAAACCTTAGGGATTCACATCTTCCACTAAAAAGACCAGGGATGAGCTAACAAATCAAACCCCTAGGGTGCCCGCTGCTTTGTGATCATGCTAGAAAGAATGTGTCATGTTACATCTTCCAAAGTAATGACTTGTGTAACCTACTTGGGAAAAATAGATTGAATCACCAATGGAGACTATAGAGTGAATATCGACTCGGGAATTTATTTCAACTCAGGTAGTCAAGTTATTCATATAGGAGTTCACACCGCCTAAAGATGATGTCTGCTGGAAAAACCCTTTGGGGCTTGAATTTCACCACAAGCAAATTAATTTATTTGTTTTGACTAGTTTATTTTAATGTAGACCTTGTTGGTTTATGAGGGATCAAATTGAGAAGGAGCTTATATCCTGACCTATCTCAAATTTATCAACCAAAGGGAGAATCAAGATGGCCAAATTTTCCAACCATAGGTGGCTACTAGGGAGCCCAACTAAAAGTAACCCGTAATTTCTAAATGGGTCAAGAAATGATGTGATCAATAGAATGCCCACAGGATGGCCAAAGGCTTAATCCAAAACCTAGAGAAGATGACAAGACTAATCTATATCACTAAGTATTGTCCAACTTAAGGAGAAAGCGGGACTCACATCTACTAAGACAAGACATGTGAGTCATGCCAACATAGGATCAACCAACCTAAGATGCTCAGCTTGCAACAATCAACTAGAAGAAAGCATGGGACTTTTATAAATAAAGATTGGGATACTATCTTTGGCTTGACAAGTACCATCTGACTTAGGGTGATTATTGAGTGATTTCCATTGGAGGACTTATATCAACTCAAACATAGTCAAGAGGAAAAGGAGCCTCAGGGGGATTTATCTTAAACCTTAAATATACTCAACCTAGTTAGTACATGATGGCTAGTTCAAGAAGAAAGCATGGGGACTCACATCTTCTTAAGCAAAGTCAACATGAGTAAATTTGGAAGTGAAGTTCACCATACTAACAAAGAGCTTGTTGGTTTGTAATGGTCAAGTTAAGAAGAAAGCTGTGGGACTTACATCTTCCAAATAAGTTAATTACTTGGTGACATACTAGCGAAAGTGCAGACTTCAGAGCAACCAGTGACCACAGGCTTGTTCTCACATCAAAGTCGAGATAAAAGATATGTGTTTATTTTTATGCATGTGTTAAAAGGAATAGGACACCTCTCGGGTTCTCTTACATCTATCCTAAACACATTGGGGATTTTGATGAAATGGTGTGACGGATGGCAACCAAGATTCCCACTAAGAAAGGATGTTTTGGTTCTCTCACACCAACTTCAACCAACTTAGTAATCAAATAGGTTCCCTTGGGTTCTCTCACATTTACAAAGATTTGGAGATGGTTTATGCCATGACAGAGGATAGATGTCAGGGGATTTTTGGTTTCGATAAATTATATCTATACCATGTCAGATATAATTTATTGAGGCACCCTGAACCTATATACGATATGGTTCCTAAAAAATTGAAGCACATCCCAAGTTGTGACCTCTCTGAGTGGGATTACTTCTGTCCACTTGGAAAAGTAGTCGGTGGCAGCCAAGATGAACCGGTGACCCTTGGAAGAAGAAGGATCAATCAGACCCATGATGTTGGTACCCCAACACCCGAATGGCCATGAAGCCAGTGTATGGTGTAGAATGTTGGGTGGTTGGTGGAGGACCACATGCACTGACACCGATGGCATCTCCTAGCTACATCCATGCATTTGTAATCATCAAGGCCGCGAGTATCATAGTCTATCTTTCTTCATCTTTGAACCAGATTGATGTGCTCCATATAGACCTAAATGTACCTCAATTATAATGCCACAGGCTTCATGTTTGTCTAAGCAATGTAATCATATTTGGTCAAAGGACCGGCGGTACAGGGTGCCATCAACAAGAGCGTAGGAGAGAGCTTTCTGTTTCACCTGATGGGCTTGTGACTTCTCTTCAGGTAGTTTTCCAATGTTCAAATAATCTATGAATGGTTGTCTCCAATCCAGCTCCTTGTCCATTTTGGCAAAACCCTTCCTTAAGAGAGAAAGTCTCGATGAATTCAACATCAAGGATAGGACTTGTCTATTTTGGACCCTTATTGAATGGACTCATCTTCGACATGCCAATTCTTTGGCAAGTTTGGCCAAAGCATCTGCATACATTTTTCTCAAGAACCTTAGATGGTGACTTGGGATTTAATAGCTTCATGGTATATTCATGGTAATGACAAAGCTTGGGTTTGAGAACCTTGTAGGACCCGACAATCTAATTGATGACCAACTGAGAATCCCCAAAGATGTTGATGCTCTTGACACTAATTATGATGGCTAACTCCAAACTAGTAATCAAAGCCTCATACTCAGCTTCATTGTTGGTGCAGGGGTTGGAAAGATAGTATGAGAATCTCATCACATTATGGTATGGAGTTAAGAGAACTATTCCTACCCCTACCTTTCCTGGAAGAGTAGATCATGGTGCTTCCCCTTTATGAAAAGAAGCTGCACCATCAAAATACATCTCCTATAAACGGTTGTCGACCTCCCCCAAGTTCATGATTTGTTCATCGTGGAGATCTCACTGCAAGGGAAGTGGGTGTGTTAAAGAATCCACTAGTGCTTGTCCTTTTATCGCACGGAGGGGTACGAATGTGATATCAAACTATGAGCGAATCATGGACCATCATGCCAATCTTCTAGATAGTGTTGTCCATGTCATGAGATATTGTAGTGGATTGGTTCTACAAATCAAGTTCACCTTAGAAAGCAGCACGAAGCTTTGGGAAGCAAAGATCAAAGCTAGGCAATATTTCTCAATATGTGGGTAGTTCATTTTAGCAGGAATCAGATGATGGCTGAGGTTGTAGAGAGCACTCTCCTTCCCTTCATCATTGGCTTGGGCCAATAGAGCACCGAGAGATTTATCCAATGCAAATGTAGAGGATGAGTGGCTGCCGGATATGCTAGAAGCGCTTCACCAAATACTACTTGATGTCTTTGATGGCATGCTAGCACTTATCATCCCACTTGAACTTGGCATCATTGTTAACAAGTGTTAAAAATAGCTTGCATCTCCCCAATAAGTTGGAGATAAAGAGTCTCAGATATGCCAACCATCCTTGGAATGATATGAGTTGAGTTAAGCTTTTAGAAGGTGGCATTTCTAAAATAGCTTTGATCTTTTCTAGATCTACTTCTATTCCCCAATGTTGGACAACAAACCTAAGAAATTTCTCTAAAGCTACTCTGAATGCACACTTCAGGGGATTCATCTTGAGGTTATATTATCTTAACCATTTGAAAACTTCTCAAGTCAAAGAGATGGTCTTTCTACTCTGACTACTAGATCGTCAATATAGCACTCAACCTGATGATGGATGAGTTCATTGAAGATCTGAGTCATGGCCTATCGGTATGTAGCACCAGTATTTTTAAGGAAGAAATGCATGACCTTATAACAAAAGATTTCGATCGGGGTTCAGAAAGCTTGTTTCTTTCATCTTCAGGAGACATCTTGATTTGGTTGCAGCCAGATGACCCATCCATGAAAGAGAACACTGCATGAGATGAGGCAATGTCCACCATTAATTCTAGTATAGGAAGAAGAAACTCATCCTTAGGACATGCCTTATTTAAGTCCCTAAAATCAATGCAAATGTGAATTTGGCCATTCTTCTTCTTAACTAGTATGACAAGCAACTGTAGGTATTTTTTCTTCCGATGAAACCAAAGATCGATTAGTTTCTTGACTTCAAAAATGACTATTCGATTTCTAATCACATGCATCTAGGAGCTTGCTTAATAGGGTACTAGATCTATTGCTAGTTGTGGACTACTAATGAGATAATCCGCATCTCTTCATAACTCTATGCAAATCACTCCTTAAACTCTGTCAATAGCCTAACTAAGTCATTGGTTTCTTCTTCATTCAGCAATGAACCGATGTACATCGGGCTTGGATATTCTTCTGTCTCGAGGTTAATTTCTTTAAGCTTATTGATTATTGAATGAATCTCTTCTTCAAATTCTGGAGGTACATCCTTGATTTGGATATCATCTGGATCATCTGAAATTCCTAAACACACATTCCTCATAAGAGTTGGTTGTGTGAAAAGAACCTATCGACTCCAAATGATTAGTAACAACTAAGTCATCATCGACCGACCAATTGTATCAATCCTCCCTACTTGATTGTTTCCCGCAGATTGTTACGCTTCTCAAAATACTCGACCTATGCCCGACCATGATGAGGAACCAAACCTTTCTTTATAAGATTATGAACACAAGGCAAGTAAAAGTCAAACAATAATTCCATTAATTTTTTAAATGAATCCTCCTCAAGTTCTACATCAACTTCAACTTGAGGATGATGATCCCAAAAAGAATCTCTTCGACTTCATGTATTTGGAAGACTTAGGCTTCCTTAACTAGTGAACCTTCAACTTTTTAAGATGAAAGTGAGGTTAGAGCTAAGGTTCCTAGTTGCTGCCTAATAGTCTTACATAAACTTGATTCAAATACTTTACTTTATCTGAGGCGCTTCATCGCCTGATCAAAGTCACCTCCAATGGAACCCAGAGGGTTGGTATACTAATCACATGATACTCATCCTCTGACCTGAATTCCAAGTCTATGTAAATAGTAAGGATACTCCTACGAACTGGAATATAACCCCTATTGGCTGATGGCCAACCAAGGGATCTTCCACCTCTGAACACCTCTATTTCTACCTCTACCTGTGGAGGTTGAGTCATCCTACCCACATGTCCATATGATGGAATGAACTGGGTGGAATGTGATATGATCTATTTCTTCAATTCCTTTCTTGTTCACTTGGATTTTCATTTTCTTTTCTTTTCTTTTTTTTCTTTCTTTTCTTCATTTTTTTTTTTTGAATTTGAGTTTTGTTTCCAAGTTCATGAGAAAGGGTGTTTTGAAAGATGGTAGGTCGCATCCTCATAAATCTCAACCTCTAACTAAAAAATGGCTTTTCATCACTATTGACACGTATTCAATCCCATCCTTCTGAACTTGACCATGGAGGGAGGATGGAATTATCTTATTTTGATGTATCCAAGGCCTATCGAGCAAAGTAGTGAACTAAGCATTTCAATCAATGATGTAAAACTTGGCTTCAGTCTTCCACTCACCTATCTCCAAAGGTAACACTATGGAACCTAAAGCCTGCTCACCTTGTTCATTGAATCCTCTCAACATCATCTGATCTCCTCGGAGTGTGGAGATGTCAATCATCAAATAAGCAAGGTCTTTAGACTCATAATGTTCACCGATACACCTGGATCGATGAGAACTCTGGCAAGTCTGAATCTACCCATGTCAAGTGTAATACAGAGGGGATGATTGTGCACTATGTCTCCTAGAAGTAGGTCTTCACCTGTGTAAGTGACTCCTTGAGCTTCTTTTGTGTAATGTGCCTCCTCACCAATAGTGGTCAGTTGAGCTAAGCATATTTTAAGATCAAGGAGAGCCTTGATTAATGACTCGCTCATCTCTTTGGATAAGATGAGGGCATCATATATGCTTAGCTTAGATGACAACTTTCTTAGATGAGAGAGGATATGTAGTCCTTGATCCTCCACAAGCATATCCAAGGTGGAGCATCTATGGAGGGGCTGATCCTCTATACCAATGACTTATTTCCTCTATCTTGAGGTGCCCTAGGAGGTAGAACCTTGCCACTATGGAGGTTGACTTGGTGATCTCTGTGTGGTAATGGAAAGATTCTACCACACGCTGCTCACCTACAACTTCTCCTATGGGACCCTCAGAATCGGATGATTCCAAGTCTATCTCAAGAGGTGAACTTGTAGTATTCAAAGTAGGAAAATCCAACTCTAAATCAAAAAAGAGAAGATTGAATTATTATAGTTATTTTGACTTGAAGAGTTATCATTAGGAATAGAATTAGACAACCCATGAAGTGACACATGTAATTCAAACTTATTCTTCAATTTCTTGGATTTGATAGGAGGTACAAAGTAGAAATCAAGTAAAGTAAGAGGGGAGGGATTTGATACCCCTTATCATCGATACAAGATGTCTATTAGAAGAAGAACTAAAGTAATGGGAGTCCGATGTGGTAGCTAATGGATTGGAGGCTGACTCGGTGGTTGCACTCGACTATCCACTACATGCCGCTGTTGCTACTGCTAAGCTCCCCTTCCTTGAGACTGCAACTTGCAAACCTTCCTTGATGTTGGAGGTTTGAGCTAACTCGTGCACAAAGGAAAGTTTTTGATCTTCGAATAATCTTTTTAGATTTTGGATAAGGAGATATCCCAACCTTCTTTGGTTTTGAGAGATCTCAAGTATCCCCAAGGATTACCCTAATGGAACTGGATGGTTGTTCCACAAGGTATTCCTGGGATGACTAGCACGGTCTTGAAGCTATGTTCAAGCCAAAGGTGAAGATCCTCTAAAATATGACCTAGCATACATGGTAGGCAAAAGTTAGATCATAGCTTTTCCCACTTCATCCCGATCGTAGCGAAAATCGCTTCTTTAAGAGATTCTTAAAAATACTCCTAATTACCTCCCTCTTAAATGAATAAGGTTTGTTGAGTTTATCCAAAAGAATAGGTGGACCATAGCTACATGCGTGTATGTATAATGCTACTTGATGGTGTGGTCGAGGAGAGGGTGGCTAGGTCATGGTGGGCGTAGGCGCCTGGTGGTGGTAGAGGAGGTGGAAGAAGGTCCGAGGTCATGGTCTCTTGAACTGATCTCTAGCTAGTTGCTTCCCCTTATCTACTGTTATCACTATTCTCGGCTTCTTCTCATATACCTTCTACAGTTTTGACTTGGCAACTGGTCTTAAAAAGGCAACTGTTTGGCCTCTCCATGTAGACTAGCCACCATGTTGATTAACTTCTCAAAAGTCTTGATAGTAAAGCCCTTACGCATAAAGGAAACTGAGCCATGGATATTCTTTAGAAGAATCTCAATGGCATGTTGTTCGATAGACCATTTCATACTCGGTTATGCCATCGAGAATGTAACAAGGGGACTCACTTGGTGTTGTTGTGCTATAACGAGATCACAAGAACCCTTTGTTGAGCTCCAGAAATCTCTTGATAAAGAGTTGCTAACTCAAAATGTCTTATGAATCATTGGGAAGTTCAGCGTACCAGTCAAAAGCTATACATGTTAAGCTACTGATGAAGAGACAAAAAAGTAAAGCATCACTGCCACCAGCATTGTAACAACTAGCTCTAAAATGGCTGATGTGCTGCCTCGGGTTTCCACTGCCATCAAAACTCTTGAAGGAAGGTGGCATGAAACCCTTGGGATATTGGATTGCATCAAATTCCTTTGGGTAGGGTCTACCCTTTGGAAATGATGATCCTCCCCGGGCTTGCACCAATGCTTCCTTCACCTACTGCTAAACCATGGACTTGATAACTTTCTCCTATATGGAGGTAATTTCCACTACCTTCCTATACATGCTAGTGCTACCTTACTCTAATGGAGGTAAAGTCTTGGCTGGGTCTAAGACATGCACCAACTCTAGCTGACTAATCTTAATTGTGGTAGGATAAACTATTGGGGCTTATTTTTGAAGTACTAAGGCTACTGCTAACAAGTCCTCGAGCTACCTTGCCATCTTATTTATTTATTCATCTTTCTATTTTAATTAATATCAGAGGTGTTTGATTGGGCAAGTCTTCTACTTAGCCTCATCACCTTCCATAGTGCCGCTCTCTCAGGAGGGATCCTGTATCTACCATGAAACCTATGAGTCTCCCAACAAATCATCTTCATTGGGATTAAAGCTAATTATTCTCCTCATCAAGCCAATCATATCCTAGAATTTCTTTCTTTTCCATAAGATAATGTGCTACTATGTCCCCTAGAGAATGATCAATCTGAATAGGCATAAATGATTTCAACCGGTGATGATCACATGTATGAGACCGACCTCCCCGTTCTGAGAATCAATCGTGAGGACTTTACTCACTAGATGAAATGCACTCTTGGCTATCACTAACTCTGTAAGGGGTGACACTCCTAGGAGGCTCTACTATCATGGGTGCAACTGGGCTATCATCTTCTCCCTCTGTAACTGTTGTAACCATCTCCATGTCCTGTTATACTGGTGGTGTTGGTGAAGGGATGACCACTATGCTTTGGGGTCGCACCATTTTCACCATAACTGGGCAAGGTCAAACAGAGAGCTCGACCACACAAGAGGTGTAGATGGAATGGGATCCCTTCACCATAATTGGATCACCAACGGGGTCCTCTTCTCCCCGGATATGGCCTTCATGGCCTTTGTGGAACAGGAGATGCTGATACATGAACGAATGACGGTGGATGGGGGGTAGAGTGGTGTGGTGGAGACACCACTGACTCTCTTGAAATAGAGCTCTCCTCTTGTGATGGGTCATCCCCGAAAGCAAAATATCAGTGATCGACATGCAGCACGATCGGAAAATCAATAAGTGAGAGTCGCCAACCCACCAAATTCTACCTCAAGTGATATGAACTATGTATGGGCCTCCCCGCCCTCCTATCATAGATGCTTCCCCACAGGGATAATGATCTCAAGCCAAATTGAGCCCGCTCGAACGCTGTGCCCCACCAACCTGAAATAAACAGAGCATATGACCTGCTAACTGTGGGATAAAAATGAACTGCTAGTGGAGGTGAAGTAGATCTCCTAGCATCCTCTCTAGACCTAGAGAGGATGGATGGGTTCACAGTAGTGAAATGGGCAACTCCACAACCTGTAGCCTCCATCTCCTCAATAGCGTATGGTACCGCTTTATCATGTAGCTTTTATTCCTCCTCTGAGTCTTAGTGGGGTGAGCTGAGTAAGAATTAGACCCAACCTCAAAAGCTAAGGAGACAATCTCTGGGATCAGAGGAGCCTTACCCATTGAGGGTGCTAATGAGTGGTGTCCCTCACTGGCAAAGACAAAAATAATGCACATGATCACAGAAATCGACATTGGCACCGCCAGAGAAACTGCCACTCTTCTTCTTGTGAGGGGATATCGAGTCAATGGCAAGTCAATCTCAGATGACTTGCCACCACTATGGTCTTGCTAACAGTGATGAGGGGAATGCCCTCGCAGGTAATTCTTGCCCCCTCAAAACCTCATCCGAAATGAATTAGGTGGGAGTAATCAGAATGGGGGAGATTGGCCTGATCCAGGGCCAATTCCATGCCGTAAGGGAAGGTAAACAGATACTTGTGAAGCCATATAATCAATCAGAATCAAAAAAATTGAACCTTGCAAGAGATTGAAGTTGAACGAGAGTCTGCAATGTTGAAAATAAACTTGGATTAGATTTCTGTCTTGTTGATTTTGAATTTGAATTTAAAATTTGAACCCACATCTAATATCTTGGAAGAGTTAAGTGGAGTTCAAATGGATTTAAAGATTTAGAGATTTGATTGGAAAGAGAATTTTGAATATGAATCCACTTTCAAATAATTTGGGTATGTTGAAAATAGGTCCAACTATTTTTAGAAAGATGCATCCATAGGTTCATGTTTGAAATTAGATTTTGATTTTGATTTGAGGACCCTTCATTTAACAAATTTGGGTATCTTAAAGTAAAGGGTCAATTTGCTTTTGTTTTAAATTTGAGATTTTTGGAATTTACTCACTTAGCAAATTTAGGCATGCTAAGAGAGATATTTGAAAAAATTTCTTATTTTGTTTCTTTGATTGCTTTGTTTTGTGAATGATTTTGTGATTTGAAAAGAGAAATGGAATTTCTCATTTAACAAATTTGGGTATGCTAAATGAGGAAATCCAAGTGTGTTTTGTCTTTGGAACTTTTTTTAAAAATAGGATCCTTAGCAAATTTAAGTATGTTAAGGGAATCCTAATGTGTTTCTTTTGATTTTGATTTGATTTTTAGGTTGAAAGTGGACTTTAGCAAATATGGTATGCTAAAAATGAAGTTCCATTTAATTTAGTGAAATGGAAATTTCACTTAGCAAATTTGAGTATGCTAAATGAAATTCCAAAGGATGTGTTCAAAATTTTTTGTGTTTTTGTTTTGTTTTAAAAATGGAGACTTCACTTTACGAAATTTAGTATGCTAAAGAATGAAGTTGCAAAAGTGTTTTTTTTTTAATTTTGTGAAATGGAAATTTCACTTAACAAATTTGGGTATGCTAAATGAAATTCCAAAAAGTGTGTTTCAAATTTCTGCTTTGGATTTTGAAAAGGGGAAACTTCATTTTAGCAAATGGGGTATGCTAAATAAAAGTTCCAAATATGTTTTGAAAATTTTTGTGGAAGGGAGATTTCATTTAGCAAATTTGAGTATGCTAAATGAAACTCAAAAAGTATGTTTCAAATTTTGTTTTTAGAAAAGGGAGACTTCATTTTAACAAATGGAGTATGCTAAATTGAAGTTCCAAATGTTGTTTTAAAAAAAATATATTTTTTTTATTTATTTTTGAAAAGAGAGATTTCCATTTAACAAATTTGGGTATGTAAGATGGAAATCATTTATGTTTTATTTTCCAAAGATGTATACTTTTTGTGTGATTATTGATTTTTTGAAAGAGGAAATTCCAACTTAATCATATATGGAATATGTTATGACATTTCAAAATAATGTTATTTATTTGAAATGAAATTTTCATTCAATAAATTTGGGTATATTGAATGGAGATATTCATATGTGCTTTTTGAAAATATGAAAGTTCCAACCTAACACATGTGGAATGTGTTAAGTGGAAATTCAAAGTTATGATTTTGCTTGAAGGTAATATCCATTCAACACATTTGATGTATTGAATGGAAAGACCCATCTTTTTATGCTTTTGAAAATATGATTGTTGGAATTTTATTTTGAAAATGAGGTTTTCACCAAAATGAATTGAGTGAAGAAACTCATTTGTGCTTTTGAAAATGTGATTGTTGGAATTTTATTTTGTAAAGATGATCCTACATATAACAATCATAAAGATTGTCAGATGAAGATAATTTAGGAAAATTTTTATGCAAAATATTTTATTATGTGCATTTTGAAAGAGTGCTTTTGAAAAGCAAAATTTTTATGAAGGATTTATTTTGTTTTTATTATTTTAGAATGAACATTTCCTTACCATAAAAATGGTAAAGAGGAAGTCTTTAAATTCTTTTATTATGCTTTTATTTTCACCCATTGGGAACCATGGGGTTTTAAGACCAACACGGGTGAGGTCCTAAAACCTAAAGATGTTGGCTAGCTTAACTTAAGGATGAAATAAGCTAAGTGCCAATGGAAAGAAAGATAGTCTTGGATTCATACAAAATATAAATCTACTATCGATACTTGGAGACAATGATCATTTACAAAGATGGAGAGAGGAACCATTCCAGAGTTTAAAAAATGTGGTAAAATTTTTTAAGATTTTTAAAAGAAAAGGTGTATACTTTCATCTTCACTCTATGTAGAATAAAATGAAGATAGAAATATACTTTCTTTTCATGCATTTTGACACCACATAGATCTACAGATGTTCTTATTAGGGTGATCAGGTACAACATTGAGAGAGGTGTACTATCTCGAAAGATAGAAGTTACCACCCTACAATGGACCCAATCACCTCAACAAGAACTCCTAAGGATAATGGGTCCCATGTACTGAGATTCTTCCCTACTTTACATGAAAAGTAAAAGGGTTTATTTTAAACCAGTTCATTAAGTTCTACAAGGGCAAGCCCCATAGTTAATTACATCCTAAGGAAGGAGATTCCTTAGAATACTCAATTAAAGGTAAATGATCGTATCTCCAAAGGTTTTCAGTAGGACTATCAATCGATTAGTTTATTTTAAGATCAAATGGGATTGATCAAAGAGAGAGAGTTATTATCGGCCAAAGGAAGATAAGTAGAGATGCTCACGATGCTAGGAAACCTAGCAGCATCTCAAACTATCCTATGGTTGCTTTACATTTTGAAATTGATTTAATTTATTTGAGTTGAATTTTTATTAAAAATTTAGGGCTTAATGATTCCATAAACACAAGATTGGAAAATGCCTAAGAGGTGAGATTTATACTTATGGCCCACAAAGGGGAGAGCAATGTCAAAAAACCTAAATCTAGGGAGCTTAAGGGCCAAAAGCATAACCTAAATCTAAGGCAAAAAAAAGGTATTTGGTTTGCCTCCACAAGAGAGAGAAAATCACCCGACTGCTTGGACTTACAACCGCATGGGGGTGGCCACCAACTAACTCCTCCTATGATTTTAAATTCATGTAGGCAAGTCATATGCTTTATGCAAGATAGATAGATAGTTATTTATTTAGAAAGAGACTAAGTCCTTAAACTCACTCCCTAAGAGACTAGATCATGTAAGAGCATGAAAAATGACCTAGATCTAATGCAAGATATTACATTTTATTTTCATTTTGGACAATTTGACTCAAGCTTATAGATTCATATGCCTAATGCATGAGAAGTAAGATTATTGGCCAAAATCAGTGAAGGAAGGAGGTGTGTTTCCACCATGGCTCTCAAAGGTCAAGCCAAGTTTCTAAAGGTGGAAGCCTCCAATCAAGAGTGAATCAATATGCTTTATGCATGATGTTATAAAAGAAATACTCATCCAAGGGTTGCTAATTCTTTATCTTGATTTTAACTTAGCTTTAAATGAGGTTATGAGTTATTTATTTTAATTTTGAGTTGATTAATTTGGTAGAAGATTTATTTTTCTAAGAGCCTAATCATCATCCAGGCCATACATCAAGCAAGGAAGAAACTAGGAAAAGGATGTCATCTTAATGCACAAGCTAAACAAAACATCAAATATTTTATAAAGCTAACAAAAAAAAGAATAAGCCATTTATCTGCACACCGACAAACTTAAAAAATAAATTGGGTATGAGCTCTACCCTTATACAACCCGGATTACAAATGAATTAATTTACAATCAAGTAAGAATTCATGTTATGTCATTCTTCATTTCTTCATTCTTCTTTTCTTCTTTCTTCTCTTTCTTCTTTCTTCTTGGTTCCTTCTTTTGATGGTTGAAATGTGATGCTCCAAAGGATTTCACATGGTACATAAGATGTAATTTTATGACCAATGCTCATCCTAATTCCCCATAACATTCATTCCAAAATCCTAATTATAAAAATTACATGAAAAGGAAAAGTAAATCTAACTAACACTTGCAAAATAGAGATTAACTAAACAAATCATACAAATCCCATGCATGTATATTGGACTTGGCACCCCACACATGGGTAAACCAAGTCCACGCCTATTGGATTATGCTTAGGGTATAAGCACTTCCACAACAAAAAATTATATTTTTATCACCTTAAGCACAATCTGTAAAATAATGATTAGACTAAATCATCCTACCATTCATTCTACACACATTCACCCTAACATCGAGACTAGAAATAATACATCACAAAATAAAAGCAAACATCAAGCCATGCACCACCCTAACCTAAAGCTAGAAGTGGTGACTTAACCTAATGTGTGTGCTTTAAAAGGTTTGTGTAGTATGCTTAGCTATGGCTTTATGATTTAGATTTTCTAAGTATGAAGATGTTCAACTTAGATGGGTGGTTTCATTTAAGTGTTTAATTGATTTGGGTTGATTTTATTTTGATTTTAAGTGAATCCTACAATTAATTACTAAGTTTTAAAGAAAGGAAAAGAGAAGAGAACTTCTTTCCTTCCTACCTTAAGTAATTTCTAAAGTGGATTCATATTTGATTTGTTTAGTGAATGCCTTATTATGTTTTTTAATTAATCCTAAGTTTAGATCAACTCTAAACAAACCTATTAAAAAATAAATATATTTTATGTTAAGTGAATTAATATCACAAAACGTACATAACTTCATTTCTTTCCAAACATGTATGACATGCATATGAATGAATCCTTAGCATATCTATACATACAAATGGAAATGTTTAGCACAATTTATAATAAATGCTAAGAAATGTTACTTAAGAAAATTTGAATGCTTTATGATGCATGATTTTCATTAAGTAGAAAAAAGATTTTCTTATCCATTACATGCACACATGTATTAATGAAAGGCATAAGTTAGTACGACGCCATTGTTAGCACCAGGGGTGTAAGGTACAAGACTTACTTAGGGCTACTTAAAGCCTCGCAATCCCGGGGTTGTCTAGACTAATATACTACTTCCCTAAATACATGCATATGTACAAAAGAAATGAATGAAAAAGAAAGATGCAAAAGTTTATATTTGTTTATTTATTTTGTTTATGCAATTTATATGTGCAAGTGTGGATGTCCTTCTTAAGTAATAGCATAGGAATGAATAAAAATAGAATTAGGCAAGTGTTATGTTCCTTTCAAATGAACTACACTTTGCCAAATCTATTCAAAATTATGCTAAAAGAAAAGAGAAGGAAAAGCACACACACACATCTTCATATTTACATCCACATGAAACTTATAAATAATTCTTAAT
This sequence comes from Cymbidium sinense, assembly GCA_021442155.1. Lineage (NCBI taxonomy): Eukaryota > Viridiplantae > Streptophyta > Magnoliopsida > Asparagales > Orchidaceae > Cymbidium > Cymbidium sinense. The sequence goes on along the minus strand of JAKCPB010002003.1, from coordinate 9,961 downwards.
TTGATTTTGAAAAGCATGAATGCATATTCATGTGACATACACATTTAGCAAAGAAAGAACCAAAGTGATGAAAGCATGTGAACACATTCATTCTAATTAATTCTTAAAGATAATCTTATGAAATAAGAAAGCTTAAAGCAAATCAAGTTATTTTTAAGGAAGGTTTAATTTTTCTTGTTTTGAGTTTAACTTAATTTGAGAAATGTGAGGTGAGTTTGCTATCCTAACCCATTCCTACATATGTTTGTTATTTAGTTTAATTTTAGGTGATTAAATCAATTTTTATGCTTTAGTTAAAGGTATGAATTAAGTGTGTTATTATTCTTACCTATATACCACCTTAGCATACTTAATCAAATAATTATGAGCCAATGAGATGACATAAAATCACACAAGAAATTTAAATTAGCAATGCACTAGGAAAAAAGGTAAATGCAATTTGGCTCATGATTAATGATTAATTAAACTAAGGGGTTTAACTTAAGTACTTTCATAACCCCCTCACACATGCGAGTTGTGATTTTCTTAATGTACTTAGGTTATTGAACACCTAATCATCTACCCAAGATAGATTAATTAAGTTCTAGAAAGTTTTAGAATTTTATGAAATTAATTAAGGGGGTAATTAGTAAATTAACCCTTAATAAGGTTGGATTAAGAAAGAAAGGGGGTTTAAGAAATATCTTAAGTAAAGTATCCCAAAATTATTCTCTAAACCTTACATTCACTTATTTCAAGCTTAATTGACTCAATCAAAGGGTTAAACTAATAATTATACACTTAATTAAGCTTAATTACATTAAGGGAGTGATTAAGGAATGAACCAGCAATTACCCTAATTAAGCCACCAATAAATCCCAAGAAAATTAGGGGAGGTAGGGGTCATTCCACTAATTAAGCACAAGAAGTTTGGGATTAATCAGTAAAGTAATTAGAGGGTAATTAGCAAAATAATATTCCTAATAAAACTTAAATCCAGAGAAAAGTATTATTCAAAATCCATTTAAATTATTTTTAGAATATTTTATGTTAAATTATCTATCCAATGCAATTTATTTCATATTTTTTTAATTTTCCTAGGCTTAGATATGAATTTAGGAAGTTTCCATGTTTAATTAATAATTAAATAGCCTAATTAAAATGTTTAATCCCGCCATACGACGCCGATGCGCGCTTTCTACATAGATGGATTTTATATTTAACTTGTCACATTGTAGCATCATGGTGACACTTTTCTCCTCACCCGTCCGATCAAGGATCGGACAGCTGAGGTTAAAGCCACAGTTCTAAAGAGATAAAATGTGGATGCTATGTGTCTTAATCACGACTGTCCATCCAAAATACACAGGTGGATGGCCCATGATCTATCCCTGTATTTCCCAGTGAAGAATGAACACCGCCCATCTTCTTAGGGATGATCCGAGCTCGGATTAGATTGAAACTCAACCCACACCATCTAAGCACAAAGATAATCACATTTAATGGCTAGAATTCCATGGGATTAAATTCACTTCACAAAGTTCCATACCACATTGAAATTAAGCTCAGTTTAGTGGCTAACCTAGCCAGAGGTGATCACCGATGCTCGATTCTCGAGAAGCGGCCTAGTGGAGATGAAGCTTGGCTCAGATTGGAGATCCTCCTATGGGCCAACACCTCTTGCATTGAGCTTAGTCTTGTTCAAATTAGATCCTCCCTTGCCTTTGGAGCTTGGGAAAGAGCTTAGGTGAACTCGACTTGGTCCTCTGATGAAGCTTGAAGAAGAAATTGATGTTGAGTGTGGAGTTAGAGGTGGAGCTCTATTTTCAAGCTATGAAAATGAGAATGGGAAAATGGATTTAACTTTAGGAAGCTTGGAATCACTTGGCAAAGGCTCCTCTAGCTTCCCTTAGCCCAATTAAGTATGACAGTATGAAGATTGAATAGAATTAGGGGGAGTATATCTCCCCCAAGGGCAATCCGATGGTCGAGCAAGGAGATGCCATTTTTATCCGATTTGTTAGTTATTAGGTGTCCTTGAATTCAATTTGAGGAGGAGTGAGTGAGGAGGCCATGTGCTTAAATCAAGTGGAGGAGGATTCCATGTGGCCAATTTCAAAGGAGGTGGTCCTTTTTGGGTTTGGGACCCAAACCCATTGGTCATGTGCACTAGTCCATTAGTGATCATTTGGTCCACTAAGAGGATGCTAAGTGTCCATGTGGAATTGACCAAATTCAAAGTGATTTTGATTTTAGGTTATCCTATGGCCTAGGGGTAAAATGGTCATTTGACCTTGATTTCAATTTGGGTATGTTTGATATGTTTGGAAAATGGGTTAGCCAAGTTTCATTGAATTTGGAGTTTGATATGATTTGGCTCATGTTGACCCATTTAGGTCAAAATGGGTCAACTTGTCAAGTTGAATTGGTCAAATTGATCAAACCAAGGTTGGGTCAAGTTCATATGACCATTTGAAATATTTTGGTAGTTTTGGTTTGATTCAATTTGGTTTATATTTGGTTTTGGTTCAATTGGAGTCAAATGTCAAGTCAATTGACAATATATTCATTGGGGTCATGGGTTGGTCATATGAAATAGATTGGTATCTTTGTTTCCAATCAATTTTGGTTAAGTTCAAATTTGGCTCAATTTGACCCTTTTAGTCAAGTTGGGTCAATTTAGGTCTAGTTGGCCAATGAGGCTTTGGTCAAGTTCAACAATCATTTTGGAATGAACTTGACCCATTGGTTTCAATCAATTTGGCTTAGATCACATTTTGACTTTTTAGGTCAAGTTGGGTCAACTTGGGTCAAGTGGCCAATTGGGTTAGGCTCAAATGTTGACTTGGTCAAGTTCAAACATTGGTCATGAATGAACTTAGATCATTGGTTTCAATCAATTTGGCCTATGGTGAGTTTTGGCTATGTTGGGTTTCATTTTAGCTAAGTGTTGACTTGTCAACCTTAGGTTTGACTTAGTTTGACCCAATTTGAGTGATTGATCATCTCATGATGATTGTTGATCATGATGAGAGGCATAGATGGCTTAGTTCAATCCAATTTTAGGATTAAAATTTGGCTCATAATAGATTTCTTAGGTCACTTTGGGTCAAGTGAGCTTAAGTGGGTCAAATGGCTTGGTCAAAGCTTGATTGGAGTTTGATTGAACTCACATATGAACTTATGATAGAAATATAAATCCATTTGCAAGTGGTTTAAAGTCAAATGAGTTTTAATTTATTTGACAATTTCAAGTTCAAAGAGTGAACATGGTTGACTTAGTTTGATTTTGAATTGAGTTTTGATTTGATGATTGAAGTTTGTGTTATATTTGGATTCATGATCAAGATTGATTGAATATGAAGAAAATCAAGGGTTTGGCTTGATTTGAAATTGATTTGGCTAAGTTCAAGATTTTGACTTGAAAGGCTTAGGGATTTTGATTGAATTTGAGTTTGATTTTTGGAGTTGGTTTAGTTGTTTGAATTTATATTTCATTTATATATGTGAATATAAATGAGAATATAAATGGGTTATGAGAAAATTTCAAAGATTTGAAGTGATTTGAACTTGATCTTGGCAAAGTCCTTAAGAGGAAATCAAAGTGACTTAGGAAATATTTTGAATTTGGATTGGAATTTTGGATTTTGATTTGATTGATTTGAATTTATATTTCTTTTATATATGTGAATATAAATGAGAATATAAATGGGTCATGAGAAAATTTCATGAATTTGAATTGATTTGATCTTGATTTAGGCTAAGTCCTTAAGAGGGAAATAAAGGACTTAGAAAATATTTTGAATTTGGATTAGTTTGATTGATTTGAATTGATATTTCATTTATATATGTGAACATAAATAAGAATTAAATGAGTTATGAGAAAATTTTATGAATTTAAATTGATTTGATCATGATTTAGGCTAAGTCCTTAAGAAGGAAATAAAGGACTTAGAAAATATTTTTAATTTGGATTTGAATTTTGGATTTAGTCATAAGTTTCAATCATGTGGCATTGATTTGAGTTTGAAAAAAATTAATTAAGTTGGAATTGATTTAGGTTTTATATTGATTTGATTTGAAGTTTGACTTGAAGGGATAAAGTGAGGAATTTGATTAAGGCTACAGGGTAGGAAAACTTTTTTAACACCCCTATGGCATGAGCTATTCTTATGGCTAACTCTTCTAAGTCTCTAGGGCTAGAGTGAGTGTACACCTCATCATTAGATGTGTCTTAAGACTAAGGATCTCTTAAAGTCTAAAAGGAGTCCTATGTCTAAGATGGAGGGGTTAAGAGCTCATCATAAAAATGAGGTCAATAATCACTTAAAAAGAAATCAATCCTTTATGAATTAAATCCCTCACACTTGGAAATTATAATCCTAAAGCCTAGTTAAGACATACCACACAAGCCTTAACACATACACATTAGATTAAGCCATCATTACTAGCTTTATGTTATGCTGCATGGTATGATGAATGTTTGGTTTTATGATGTATTATTTTGGATGGGGTGTATGTAGTTTGGATATTAGCATTTTAGCCTAATCATGCTTTATGGGAGTTATTCTTAATAAATAAAAATATAAATATTTTTTATCGTGAGCTGCTATAACCCAAGTTGGGACATGTGTTTTACCATGTGTGGGTGCTAAGTCTAAATTATTCATATAACTACTTGGGTTATATGGTGTGTTTAGCTAACATTTATTTGTGGCTAGATTTATTTTTCTTTCTCTTAATGTGATTTTGCATTAGTATTAGGATAAGTGTTATGGGGATTAAGGTGAGCATTGGTTATAAGACCATGTCTTATATACCATGTGATGCCTTTGAGCAAGCTACATCCTAATCAAGCCAAAAGAAAGAAAGAAATGAAGCAAATCAAAGCCAAAAGAAAAAAAAGAAATGGAGCAAATCAAGATGAAGTAATGAAAGATGAAGAGTAAGAATGGAGGATGAAGAATGAAGACCCCATAACACTTATCATTTTATAATTGTAATTATTCTTTCATTATATCGAGATGTATAAGGGTATATATTTTACACATATTTCCTCATGATAAGCATTCAACGCACTTCTTATTCTTTTGAGATAGCTTTATAAAATTATTTTGATATTTTGTTTAGCTTATGAAATAACATGCATTTTCATAATTTTTTTTATGATTGGTGATTTTGTGGCCTGATTAGTCTGATGAAAAATAAATTTTCCATCCCACTAACAACTCATAACTAAAATTTTAAAATAATTCGCAACCTCACATAAAAACCTAAGAATTAAATCAAAATAATAAAATATTTAGCAACTTTAGCTGGATGATTATATATATAACATCATGCATGTCATATTCTTCCACTCTTATTAAGAGAGGGTTTCCATCTATGCTAGAGAATAAAGGCTTAACCTGTAAGAGCCTTTGATGGAAAGACACCTTTTTTCTTTGATTTGGCCCACAATCAATTTCTCATGCATTTAGATATACAAAAATCATATAGCCTGTGTCAAAATAAAAAGTCTAAAAAATCAAATAAAACTTATTAAAATTTGCATTAGATTAAGTCATTACTCATGCCCTTCATGATCTATCTCTTAGAGTGAGTTTAAGGACTTAGCTTTCTAAATAAATAACAACTTAACCATCTTGCAAAGCATATGACTTGCCTACATAGATTTAAAATATAGGAGGAGTTAGCCGCCACTTGTGGTAATAAGTCCGAGATGCTTCTCTCTTATGAAGGTAAACCATATACCCACTTTCACCTTAGATTTAGGTTGTGCTTTGGCCCTCACCAAAGCTCTCTAGATTAAGGATCCAAGGTTGCTATTTTTTTTTGCGTACTACAAGCATAAATCTTCACCTCTTAGGCATTTCCACAACCTTGTATTGTGAAACTATAAGTCCTAGATTTTTAATAAAATTTCAACTCAAACAAATAAATTTCCTCAATTTTGAATACATAAAGCCTAACCATAGGATAGATTGGAGTGCTCACTAGGCTTCCTAGTATCATGAGCACTCCCTATGCATCTACTTTTGTTTCGATAATAACTCTCCCCTTTTTGATCTCTCTAACTTGACTTTCAAAAATACAACCAATTTATTGATTGTCCTATCTTTGAAATTTTTGGAGACAATAATCACCTACTTCAATCGAGAGTATTCTTAAGGAACTCACATTTTCTTATGATGTAATTAACTATGGAGGCTTGCCTCCATATAAAACTTAACGAACTCAGTTTAAGTAAACCCTGCTTTACTTTTTCATGTAAAGTAGCAAAAAAATCTTTGGTATATTCGAAGACCTATCATGCCTTAGGAGTCCTTATTAAGTGATTAGGTCCATTATAGGTAGTGACTTCTATCTCTCGAGATAGTATACTATTCTTAATATCGCACTATCACCCTAATAAGCAAATCTCTGAATTTGTGGTGTCCCTCACATATTCACACAACACTCAAACCCAAAAATAAACACCACAAACTTTAGAACTGATTTAATATAAACCCTACTTTATTCATCCAAATAAAGCAAAAAAATCTCTCGTATATTCAACACACACACCTTATGAGCCCTTATTAAGTGACTAGTCCATTTGGTGATGCCTCTACCTTTCAAGATAGTACATCATACCTCAATGTGATACCCTGATCACCTCAATAAGTACCCTTTGATTCAAGGTGGTGTCCCCATACATCCAAAATAAACACCACACCAATTAAAGAGATGGGAGAAGTAAAGATCTAGTTCAAGTGAGGCGATAAGGATGAAAATCATAAAGTACTTTTCTTAAAAAAGAATATTAAAAATAAGTGGATGAGGTATTTTGATAAACTTTTCAATGAAGGATATGAAAATATGATTGATTTTAGAAACCTTAATACCTTAAACAAAAATAGATAATTTTGTCATATCATTAGTAAATCTGAGTTATAGAAGCTTTAAGGAAAATGAAATGTGAAAAATAGTATGACCTAATGATATTCCAATAAGTGTGGAAATGTTTAGAGATTAAAGAATTTCTTGGCTTACAAATCTTTAATATTATTTTAAAGACTAAAATGATGTCGATGGAGAAAGAATTTGTTGGTTCATATATTTAAGAATAAAGGTGATGCACAAGAGTGTGCAAATTAAAGAGGAATTAAGTTAATGTGTCATTTATTAAAATTAGAGAGAGTAATTTAGCATAGTTATGATGTGATACAAAAGTTTCTCAATCTTTGGTTTCATGCAAAGTAGATCTATTATGGATGCTATACATTTGTTATGAGGTTTGATGGAGAAGTATAGAGAAATAAGGAGGTTCTACATATGATATTTATTGATTTAGAGAAAGCTTATTATAAAGTTTCAAGAGATGTTCTTTGAGAGTTCTAGAAAAGAAAGGAGTTAATATTGGTTATATTCAACTCATTAAGGATATGTATACTAACCGTTACTTGTGTCCAAACACAAGGAGGATTGAAAAATATTTTCCTATTTCAGCTTGGATTACATCAAGGATCAGCTTTAGCCCTTATCTTTTTGCTTTAGCTATGGATGTTCTTACTAAGCATTTATAGGAAGATGTACCTTGGTGTATGCTTTTGTCGATGACATTCTTCTTGTTGATAAGACTAGAGAGGTAGTCCAAGAAAAACTTGAATTATGGAGGTTAACCTTAGAGTATAAAGGTTTTCATTAAGTAGATCTAAAAAATATATAGAGTGTAATTTTAGTTGTAGAAGTTATAGTGGTAGTTGTGACATTAAGTGAGCAAGTCATTAAAAGAGTGAGAGATTCAAATATTTAGGCTCTATTGTTCAAAATGATGGTGAAATAGATGGAGATGTTATTAGTAGAATCTGCTGGATGGCTTGAAGTGGAGGAATGCATCTATTGTGTGATAGAAAAGTACCGCTTAAACTTAAGGAAAAATTTTATAAGATGGTGGTAAGACATGATTTATGGTGCAAATATTGGCAAATAAAAAAGAGAAGCATGAGAGTTAAGTTAAGTATTATCATACTTGCAATGCTATAAACTATTGGTTTAATTATCTCATATTTGAAAATACAAAGACAAAAGTAAATGTTCATAGGTCTAATACAAGTTATTATTATATCACAATTTAGTTCCATGATTTCTTCGAATCATACTATATTTGCAGCTATTTGGTTTGAATTTCATCAATGCAGTCAAACTAATTGAGCATGATTCTAATTGTTGTGGAGACATTATGATTTTTTTCTAATGCCATAAGCATTTATTTTTGAGTTGTCCAAGTGTTGGTGGTTATTTGATTGACAAATTAATTTTTAGAACTATGCACTTCTAAAGTAAGTCATTGCTCATTACTAACCTTAATTGATATTGATCTCAAAATCTCATGTTTTCCTTAACCCTAAACCTTATGTTTTCAATCCAATGCCTCTAATAAAAGAAAGTAAGAAAGGAAAATATAACTATCTCACTACTCCACATAAATTGCAATACAATAAATTGAAGATGAGTGAATGATTTTGAAAAATAAAATCAAACCGAAAAATATATATCCATTATGTCAAGGCCTTTAAATGTACATGACCTAACATGAAATAATAATATTTAATTTTTTTAATCACTTATTGATTTCAGAAATAAAAAAATACATGGTTGCTTTTGTTACTTTTGTCAAGATTTCAATAATAATATATAGTAACTCAAAACTATAAGAAAGAAAAAAAAATGTTGCAAAACCGTACCATCAATCATGCTAATAGTCTTCATTACAACATATGAATCGAGTGCTAAAATGCAAAAGGTTAAATGTCTTCTGATTTTGTCAAATAATGATTTCAACCAATAAAAAAAAAAAAAGTCTTTTAAGAACATCATTTCAAAAAAAGAAATGGTGCTTCCACCTTCCTTTAAACAAGGTTTCACTTAGTTTTAAAAAGGGCAATGGTGGCTTTAAGGCATGATTAAATAGATCTTTTTCAGCGTATAGTAAATAGTCTATAGTCTAAAATAAGAAAGAATACTCCCTTAGTTTAAGAGAAAAGTAAACTAATTTTAACGTTTCAAACATTCTACTATAAAGCTTTAGTTCACTTTGATATGATAAATCTCACATTATCCACTAAAGCTTACATAAGTTCTTCAATATGAAAGGTGATAAACTTTAAGTTCCCTTTAGAAATTCAGTTTTATAATACTTGAAAATCACACTACCATTAAAAAAAAAAAACTATTGTTCAACAATGCCAAATTCCTATTATAATTTCATCATCACATAATCATTATTGATGGAAGTTCACAGATCAAAATTTAACTTCTTGAATTAAAAATCATCTAAATTTCAAAAACTATTCAACTCAAATTATGGACTAGTGGAGTAAGAAAATAGATAAAGACAGCTTCTAAAGACAACTTAGTGGAATGATTACTCCAAGTTATCAATACATAAAAAAAAAACATTATTTTTGAAATATGCCTAACAATACATTATTCTATCTCTCAATAGATGCATGCTAGTTCAAATACAGTAAAACATTATTTTCTAAGTACACTTACATAACTACAAGCTAAGTCGAAGTAAAGAAGATGAACCAATTAGCAAAATAATTTTGCATCATATCCAAGACTAGGGTGTAAGTGAGTCAAGCGCTCGGAGTGACTTGAGCTTAGCTTAGCAGTTTCCTGAGCCAAGCTTATCGAACGAGCTCAAGCTCAAGCTCATAAACAAGCATGAAAATTTTTTAGCTCGAAGTTGCCTAGTTTAAGTCGGCTCAATAGATTATCGAGTTGGCTCGCTTATAAAATAACGCAATTATCATATATCATTATCGATTCAATAATTTATCGAAGCTTTTGAAATGAGCTTGGGCATTCGAAGTTGAGCTCGAGTTTGATTTTCTTTAAATGGAGTCGAGCTTGAGCTCAAGCTCGAGCTTAATAGGGTTTAAACAAGTTTTAACTTTAAATCAAAATTTGACTCGAATCGACTCATTTACAC